>VZTQ01008978.1:109516-129859 GCA_013400755.1 Pelecanoides urinatrix | reverse complement strand
GGGGAGACAGTGTCAAAGGCTTTACTGAAGTCCAGGTACACCACATCCACAGCCTTTCCCTCATCCACAAGGTGGGTCACCTGGTCATAGAAGGAGATCAGGTTGGTCAAGCATGACCTGCCTTTCATAAACCCGTGCTGGCTGGGCCTGATCCCCTGGTTGTCCTGTACATGCTATGTGATGCCACTCACGACGATCTGCTGCATAACCTTCCCCAGCACCGAGGTCAGGCTGACAGGCCTGTAGTTCCCTGGATCCTCCTTCTGGCCCTTCTTGTAGATGGGTGTCACATTTGGTAACCTCCAGTCAACCGGGACCTCCCCAGTTAGCCAGGACTGCTGATAAAGGATGGAAAGGGGCTTGGTGAGCACTCCTGCCAGCTCCCTCAGTACCCTTGGGTGGATCCCATCCAGCCCCATAGACTTGTGTGTGTCTAAGTGGTGTAGCAGGTCACTAACCACCTCCTCTTGGATTATGGGGACTTCGTCCTGCTCCCTGTCCCTGTCTTCCAGCTCAGAGGGCTGGGTACCCCGAGAACAACTGGTCTGACTATTAAAGACTGAGGCAAAGAAGGCGTTACGTAAGAAGCCTTTTCCTTATCCTTTGTTTCCTCCCACATCCAATAAAGGATGGAGATTTTACTTAGCCTTCCTTTTGTTCTTAATGTATTTATAGAAACATTTAGCATAGAGGATGACATGTGTGGGATGATAGCAGAGGCCTTGAAAATACAGACAAAGGATGATAGCTGAGGGCACCAAAGTAGCACC
Organism: Pelecanoides urinatrix; assembly: GCA_013400755.1. Lineage (NCBI taxonomy): Eukaryota > Metazoa > Chordata > Aves > Procellariiformes > Procellariidae > Pelecanoides > Pelecanoides urinatrix. Next base: position 129,089 of record VZTQ01008978.1, on the reverse strand, counting down.
TCATCAATAGTCAAGTACTGATCACCAAAGGAGCTCAGCCTTGGGAGCTGGATAAAACTTACTCTATATATCAAATTCAAAGGTAAAATGAAGACATCGCCAAAGAAAGAACAAGGTTAGCGAAAATATAAAAGCATGTTAGAATGTGTAAGAGCAGATTAGGAAAAACACAAAAATTACTCCACAGAATACTATAGCAAAGAGTAAGAAGCTGTCAACAACAGACTTCTCCTGGCAGGGGACTCAGGGTGATAACAACTGACCGTAATGCCCTCCAGTCCAGCCTCAGTCTGAAGCCATTGAGAGTAGGACCCCGATGAGCAGTGGAAGAACTAGCATAACACCAGAAGAAGGTAAAGAAGTCTGTGTATGCACATATCATTTTAAATGCGTACAGTTTGAACTGTTTTAGCATCATTGTAACTGTAGTAGTAGTAGTGCTCTGATTAGACTTCTATTGATTTAGATTTATTTATTAGATTTATTGATTTGACTTGATTTAGACTAGCAATAAATCCTTGGCTTTGTATTCAAGGTGTGTTTCTTTTGTCATTAGAAAGATTATAAGTGTGAGTAACTTGTGGGAATTGAAGCAGCCTATTCTGTAACTTGGATGCAACAAATTGGCAGTGCTAGACCTTCTGAACTCAGGCTCCAAACCCACCTGCACCTGCTGGATGGGTTTAGACAAGTCACTTCTATCTCTCTGTGCCTCATTATTTTTCATCAGCAAAATGAGGGTAGGGAGGCTGACCTCTGCTGATAGAAAGCACTGAAAAAGAAGAGCTAGGTAGTGTGAATCAGGCTTAAACTGGCATAAAATTCAATGCTGAATTTCAGGACTTGTCTCCCTCTGGAATTTTTGAAGTCCAAAAGTTCACAGGTTATCAGACAATGTCTCCACAAGTGCTCAAGTTTTATTCTTGTTGTTGACTTCAATATAATGAGAGAGGGGGGGAGAGAGAGAGAGAGAGAGAGGGAGGAGTCGTCCTGTATCAATTTCTCTAGCATATACAATTTGCTGATCTCATGTCAGGTCCTAAGGAAAAAGCAACTCATTAGAAAAATTTTCAAGGAAACAAGTAGAAGCTAATATTAAAGTTTCCCATTTTTAAAAATCATTTGTACACTGTGATTATTATTAACTACTACTCTAATCTCTGGCTCAATCTTTATTACTCTTACTTTAAAATCTTTACTGTGCAAGCAAAAAAAAGATATCTACTTTTATGTAGATGTTAGCCAACATGAAATCTAGCATTTTACTTCAGAAATTGCCTATGCTTTAACTCATCTATATGTGTTTTACTGTGCTGCAATTTGCTCCTCTCTGGTGCAGGGGCTGTGCAGAGTAGCAGTCATTACAGGCAGGCAGAGATGTTCCTAGAGCTGCTGGGACACATCACTGGACCGCGCTGCTTTCATGTTACATGAAACACGACATGTGGCATGTTTCCTGTCAATAAGGTCTACCTTGACCAAGACTCTTAGGTGGACAGGAGGCCCATCAGAGATATAATACATAAATAGTGACGTTAAAACACAGGCTCAGCTGTGTGCTTCTGACAGCAAAACTCAATGACTTTATAGAAGTTATTGCATACTGGATACACATTACTTCAGTTTTTTAGAAGTTGAAGTTCACTTTTCCTTTTAAGGAGTTTTTGCTGTTGCCTTTTTTGTTTAAACATACTCAAATTATCACTAAATTTTAAGAGCGCTGATGGGGATATAATTAATGTTAATTTGACTTTAACCCAATTTGTAACACTGTGATAGCATAGCCAGGCACACTGTGTAAGCATTTTACATACACGTGCGAGCAATGTAACCACCAAGGGGGCAAACAAAGATGTGTGTAGCTGCATGTCAAAGTGACAAGTTGTGACATTATTTACACGCAGGGACTGCAAATAGGCAGGGCTTCCTCAGGCATACACAAGAGGGATGACAAGCAAGACAAAACCAAGACAAGTAACATCAGAAGCAGAAGACACTCCTCCTTTTGGGAGGGGGGGCAAGTGACATAAAAATGTCAAACTTGAAGAGGAACAATGGAGAAGGAAGAAGACTTTGATTTCAACTGCTCTTGCCAAAGTACTCTCCAGCCTGGACACCTTGGCCACTGAGACTAAAAGCCAACAAGGATCAGGGCTAATTGCATGGCATCAGCTCCGTGGTATTGCATACTCAGAGCTAATTTAGAATATGAGTCTTAAAAAGTAACCCTTTTGTGTACATAGTGATGATGACAATGACATGTAAGATTTAGCTGTTAACATAGATTGTGCTGTAAATGAGCGAACGAATGACAGTGATGGTAATAATAAAATAATACCATAATAATAGTGATATGAATGATAATGATAACAATGAATGATAATAATGATAATAATTACAATAGAAATAATGAATGAAGTTTTGTTTTGAAGTTTAAAACTGGCTGGATTTGTGAACTTGCTACACTCCCACTGCAGCAACCTCTAATTCCTTAACAGATATCTACCTATGTATGTATGTATGTATGTATTTATCAATCGATAGATACAGATATGGATATCTAGTTTCAATAATCTTAAAATGTGTGGATAGCTTTGGAAGAGTGATGAAAGTGCTGGTATCAGCCAGAAACCCTGTACATCTGCTCAAGGGAGGTCAAGTAAACCAGATCAAATGTCCAAAGTTACTCTAGCTCTGCATTAAAATGGTTAAGGTTGGCTTTTTTCTGATATCCAGTCTGAACAAAAAATCAATTTCTCCTTTTGATAAGTGTGTATAATACTGGCCGGTTTTGCATACTTTTTTGTAATACCATCTGGCTAAGCTATAAAAAATAAAATATGCCACTTAANGGGTTAAACCATGACAATATGTTACTTGACTGAATTATTAAAGCCTGTTAATTGACTTTGTATATGTAAGAGAATGTAGCATATAAGCCTTTAAAAGACAGTTAAAAAAATGACAAAAGCTCATTGAAAGGTATGAGTTTCTTTCTCAACTTCAAGTCACATTAAAAAAAAAAAGTGACGAGACTGCAACACATTTCATATTCTCATTTAAATCCTTTTCTTCATGCCTCCTGGACAAAAGTTCTCTCAGAGTGGTATAAAGACTTTAGTGTGCATTTAATTTGATTTAGTGTTTGTGGGTTTTGAAATAAGAAAGAAAGAAAAATAAGAAAAAAAGAATATTTACATGGAACTGCTGCAACTGAATGCAAAACTGTATTAAACTTATTCATTAACAACACACTTTCTGGGTCATTACCACTACTTATCACTACATATACAAAACTGTTAGTCCTTTGCATTTATACCCTAAATTAGTTCTTAAGTATGTAATACTATGGAGCTGATGCTAGAGGGTTAGCACTGATGGGTGTATGTTTTGCTGGCTATCACGATGTTACAAAATGCATATATACAGTTGTTGGCCACCATGTTTTAACATGTCAACTCTACAGACATACCTTTATCTGGAAGTCTGTTAACCTGCTTTATCAATGATGAATTCTTGGGTTACCCACAACTGCCCTCTCTCCCCTTTTTACCTCCAAAAATCTTCTGAGTGAAGAGATAAACTAAAAGATGACTTTGTCTCCTAATTAAGTAAAATGATAACAAATCTGAATGAAGCTGAAAACCTGGGACTTGAATTTCAGCAATTCCATTATAGAGTAAATTGAATTTTACTGATTAAGACAATAATACTGGCATACCTCCAACAACCTGGTTCTAAAATATAAAAGCTATGTGTTTATGTGTTATTGTTACTTACTATGTGTAAAAAGTCAGAAAAGGCAGCTTTAATATTTCTCAAGTCTCAGCAAATTATCACTGCTTCAAAAGTGCCTAAATGCAGTACTGTATTTCCAGCCTAAAAAAACCCAACAAAACAAAACAAAGCAAAACCCCCCACCCTGATTTGTACATAATACAATCACAAGGAAAGAATAATTATTAAATTGAGAAAGCATTTACCTAGAAATTCCATTAAATAAAAATAGCAATTAACATACTATTTTTTATTGAAACATTCAGTTCCTGTCTTGTCCTCCATTACAGTTGACATGAACTGATATATACTGATATACTTTGACAAATGATAATGTTTGAATAGTTATTAAGAAAACAATAATTTGATTTCTAAAGCTATCTTTAAACACAAGCTTTTATGTATGTAAAAAACTTTCATTTGGAAATAATAGTATTGAAATAAATTCTCTTGTATAGTGCTAAACTTTGAAGGAGAACATATTTATAACTAATAATTTGGAGAGACTTTTTTTCTTGTAAGACAATGTCCGTCTACTCTAATGGGAAGATAGTGGAAAATTTAGGTACCTCTTGTTCCTATATTCTCAAGGGAGTAAAAGCATTTGATTTGACACTTGAATTTTTTTGTCAATTACAGCAAATTTCCCTTTGCTCTACTTGCGTGCCTCTGTCTTCTGTAACATAAAACAGTTAAAACCAATTTCACCTATACTGCTGAAGGACACAACCTGAAATTATATTACCCAAACCTAGGTCTTCAGGATTTGACTCCATCCACATATAGACCATACTATCGAAGTTTTCAGATCACTAAGAAGAACCTGAGGTGGTCTGGTCGTTGCAGTGTTGCACAGTATGCCATGACATGAAAAATTCCAACAACATGAAAAATATGGAAAAGTCAAATGTGAATGTCTTGCAATTACATTCAGAAATATGATGGGTTTTTTTTCAAGAATATGTTAGAAATGAACAGTGTCTACTGAAAACAACTCCATTTCATACACTTACAGGTTTCTGATAGAAAACTTTTCTAACTTAGAAGAACAAATTTCACTGAAAATAAATTTATTTCTACATTAACATCCTTTCAGTTTGTACACTTTTTGGCTTATTTCAACATGCATTCAAGCAAGAAATCTCTCACACATCAATGACAACACAGTAGATGCAGATCCTGTAAAGTCACAGTTTCAGAAGAATCTACGCAGATCTTAATGAATGCAAAAATATCTTATTACATATAAAAGATTTTTTAGAAATTAACTAATTGTATTCCAATGCCATAAATGAGAATTGAACTTTCTTGAAAACTTGGCTCCCACTTTCTGAGAGCTCAAATATTCCCTTTTAATTTCTAAACTTTTGACTTGATTAAAAATTTTTTGTTTGGATTTAGAAAACCTAGAGACAGCAGTTGTTTTGCTATTTTCTTGTGTGTGTGTTATTGATACCTTGAAGCTAATTGCTACATTGCAAGAAGCAATAGAAACAAGTCTTTAAAATGTCCTGCTAAAAAAAAGTGCATGTAAATATTCTCAAAGACTTGAGCATGGAGAATCTTCAGTCTTACTCCATACCACTCTTGCCCAGCAGTGTTTTCAATAATGTTCTCCCTCGGTATTGATGCAGATGTCAAACTGTAGCTGATGTCTTCCTATAAAATTCACTCTCTTGCAAGGGATAAGTAGAGCTTAACTAATTTTGACTTGTGAACAACAACTTTGACCTACTGACAGACATAAGATAAATTAGAAATTTCTGTTTATTCCAGTAGCTGTAAACCCTTGTGAACAAGCTTCTTCGGAAAAGCCCAGAGAAATGTCCTGTTTCCTCTTTGTCAGATTTGTTCTTCATTATGAGTATGAGTTACTTTTGTCAGAATGGAAGTGAAGAGAATGCCTGAAAAACTGGAATACAACTTGACAGAAAATTAAAGCTTCTCCAAGGGAATAAGTGATAGCTTCTGGATAACAGGTATAAAAACATTCCCCACTTATATAAAATGAATAATGTAATTGTATCAAATTTGCCTTGAGGATAAATTCATCAATAGAATAAATTTGTCCATTTACTCAAAAAATTTGGTGATGAAGGCAATTCAAGACCCAGCTGGAGAGTTTTATGGAAGGAATGAATATGAACCATGAAATTCAGAATAAAGCAGCACTAATGAGGAAGGATGCATCACCAGGATTTTCTAAGTTCCAAAACTTGAAAGACTCTCAGTACACAGAAAGTTTATTTGAGGCTCTATTAAGTGAAGTCTCAGCTAAGACACTGACAGATCACTTGTGGGAAATAGTAGATATATGCAGCCATTTCAGAAATACATAAATTTCAGAGAGATTTATTTGGTGTGCTCTCCAAAGACTTGAAAAACTCCACAGTCAGATGAAAGTTGATAACAGTAGTAAAAAAAAAAAAAAAAGACTGCATAGACATTAGAAGGAATTATTCTATAACTTTTTTTTTTTTTTTTTAATAATGGTCCTTTCATTTTGCATAGCATCCTTATCATAGTTATCTCCATCCCCTTTGCCTCTAGGCTTAATTTCTTATACTTTGTGCTTAGGAATGTCTCTTTGAGGTGCTGGAAGTGTCAGCACTTTCTTTGCATAATGTGGGACAGGAAAGGTTTAGAAATACATCAGCATCAACCTTGAAATCTCTGCTTGCTCCTTACCCTTTACATGGTGATGCTAAATGGCTATTTCTAGGGTGAGCATTTCAGCAGATATGAATCAACCTATTGCTCCTGATGTGGCAAGGCAATGACCTGCAACCAGAAATCTGAGTGCCCGAGAACCACGTTTTGGAGGTAAACCTCATATCTTGGTCAGAAGATTTTTGAGAAGCCATCTCAGCTTTACATGAACATTCTGGGTAACCTACAGCAGCCACTGGACTTTCTGGGAGGCAGCTGTGCAAACTATGTATTAGGATGTGTCCAAAGGAGGGCCACAAATATGCTGAAAGGACTAGAGGGCATGAGTCATGAGGAGGGGCTGAGGATACTAGATTTGTTCAGCTTAGAGAAAAGGAGACGGAGGGGTGACCTTATTGCTGTCTACAACTTCCTCACGAGGGGGAGCAGAGAGGGAGGTGCTGATCTCTTCTTTCTGGTGCCCAGTGATAGGACGCAAGGGAATGGCTTAAAGCTGTCTCAGGGGAAGTTCAGATTGGACATTAGGAAAAAGTTCTTCACCAAGAGGGTGGTCAAGCACTGGAACAAGCTCCCCAGAGAAGTAGTGCCAAGAAGTGTTTGAACAACACTCAGATGTCTGGTTTAACTTTTAGGTTGCCCTGTGTGAAGTCAGGAGTTGGACTTGACAACCCTTGCGGGTCCCTTCCAACTCAGGATGTTCTCTGATTCTCTGATTCTATCATCACCAATAGCAGCATCAAGCCGCTATCAGCAGCGCATTGCAAGGCCACTGTGCAGTTCTTTCAATCCCATATTCTGGGGCAGGTATGAAAATGACAGTGCATGTGTGGAGCTGTTTGGGTAGCATTAAATAATTCAACACGTTACCCAGCAGCTTCCACATCTTTCACTTAAGTTAATTTCAGATAAAACTTCTATAAGATTCTACTTTCATATATCTTCAGTCTATGCCTCAAGAAGGAGCTGCTGTGGGTCACATTTTTCTGATTCTAAGAGTTTCTAAACATTATTTAATTATAATTAAAAGAGAAGTTTCTGGATTTTTACACTGATGCCCAGCTCATTCTCACTCAGTGCAGAAGAAGGTCTTGAATCCAAGGAATGAACTAACTAGAAGCATGATCCAACAACGCTGAAACAACTGTCCATCCATTCTGCTAGTAATCGACACGTAATTTGCCAAAACACTGACATGATCAGAGGGGTTTAAGCTATGCATGGCTCTCAGTGTCACGTCCTACCAGTTATAGACTATGCACATTGCTGGTATGGGGACAATCCTTAATGAGGAAAAAATCTGAGTAATCACAGCGAAAAACATTTAATCTCCTACCTATGGATTCCTTGAGCTTTTCCCCCTATTTTACATCTATAGTAATGGGAAATATTGATGCATGGATCATTTCTAATTTCTTAATTTAATGTTTGCTATGAAAACATGTATTTTTTAGTTACTGTAAGTTTGGCATTTTTGAGATAGCTACACTTCATTTGCTGATGAAGAGCTTCTCATATTTGTGTTACGGTAGGTAGTACACCTTGCTGCATATAATTTCTAGTAAGTGTTTGGGGACATTTCTGGATTCTCCTAAAAACAAAGAGTGACTCAGAGAATAAGGAAGAGTTTCTAAGGGCACAGCTGTGAACTGGTCGTTGATGGTAGCCCAGAAAATTGCACAAATTTTACTAAAATGTTGCACATATTTTGCACTAACCTCATGGGCTCTTTCTTGTCCACAACATAGAATTTCTTCCTCTTTTTATTCTGTATTTTAAAAACTGTTGCTATTTCTTCATTTCGGTCAACATGAGTCTAACTGGGAAAAAAACCCAAAAAGATTCTTCCCTCTTCCCCCTCAAAATCCCCAAACTTTGCAACTAATTGAAGAAAAGGCTGAAATTAAAAACTCATATGAAGGAGGAAAAGTAAGTGCTAGAGAAGTGAAGTGTTTTTATCCTTGGTAAAAGGGAACCTCGGTATTTTTCTTAGGAGGAATGAGGTCTGACTGGAGAAGGATTGCAATCCTAATGAAACATACAGTCTTGTCTTCCCTGGAGGATAAATTTCCCATGTGGGGAGATGTTGTGAAAAGGAATTGTTCCCTGAACAAATAAATTTATTGCTAAGGAGCAGTGCCACCTGTCTCCATCTACTTCAAGAAAGATTGGTCTCTCGAAAGAAAGTCTTGTTTTTAACTTATGAGATTTCTCTGCCATTTAAAGAAAGTGGTTAAAAGTAAGAAAAGTGGTTAAAGTAAGTATTGTCAAAAGTAAGTAGTAAGTGGTTAAAATAAGTATTATCAAAATAGTGACTCTTACTTAATGAAAACCATTTTTTGTATTGTATTACATCAAAACTTAAATGCAGCACAATACTGTTTTAGTAAGAAGACCATGGTAATAATATTTAGAATTTTAGCTAAAAAATAAAAAATAAAGGTTAATTCTGGTTATTAGAAAAGGCATCCATTGCAAAACTACAAGTTTTCTTAATTACTTTTCCTCCAGGGGCATTTGTTGTGGAATGATCCTGAGCTAAACGAAATATGAGTTTTCTCTTCCTTTTGTAATAACAAACGCTTGCTCATACTTTACAAGCCCTTCAGTTAATTATCTCTGAGAAAACCTCGATTAAGGCTTCTATTTATTTTTCTTGATACTTTGGCTTAGACAAAGAAGTGCATGTTAGCTAAATAATACATAAATGAAACCTCCTTTATCGGGAACCGAAACCCGCAGATGATATACGTACAATTCATTAAAATTTTTAGACTTGGTTTCTTTTAACTGAGAGATAAACAGTGTAACAAATTGCAGAACAAAAATAAATAAATAAAAAATCTCATTTATCTTCACTAGCCAATAATTATACACAAAAACCTTTCAAGTGTAATGAGAAATGAGGTGAAGTGAGAAATATTTTGATTTGGATGGAGCCTAAATAAACAAAAAAAAAAGAGCAATGGCATATTAAAAATCTTTCCTCATCTATCGCAGCCTAATGACAACATTTACATGACAGAACTAGGTGAACTCCATTGCTATAACAAGTTTTAGAAGCTGGAACAGAGCTGAGATTGCAAGATTAGGTTATTTCTGAAGCAGTGTCCTGACAAGGAAACATTTTGAACTCAATTTATTTCTCACCTAGAACAGACTTTTAAAACGATACCGATTTAATATGACTCTCTGATGTCTACAAGGATCTGTAGCCTTATTCTCAGAGAAACCACAACTGCCCACAAACTTGAAAGGCTTGAAAACTGAACTTGCACGGACTACATGATAAAAAATATCCTGTTATAATTGTGCGGTAGGATAAGAACAATGGTTCTGAATTTTTTTTATAGTCCATGCTTTCAGCAAGTAATGTCACAGCATTGTAACAGCCAGGTCACAAGGCTCAGTGGGAGACTGAGCAGGGAAAGGCATTTTCATTTTAAAACAGAACTGACTTCACTCACTCACCAAAACAGTCTCGTGCTACAATACCCACATGCACCACGAAGTGATGGGTGATTTGGCCAGGGTTAATTGCAGGTGCACAGAAGACAGGTGATGTTGAATGTAGTCATCAACCCATCTCTTACTTTCTCCTTGAACTGGTAACTATGTGAGGGTTTTTGATGTGCCTTTTTGTATGACTTAGGACCTCATAGTGCCTCTGATTTGTCCTTTGTTTTAATCTGAGGCTTAATGTTTCTCACTTTAGAATGCTCTTTCTGGTGCTTCCACACCCAGACTCTCCCATTCTTTCTTCATTCATATGAACCTTAATGTTTCTGTTACAAATGTCTATGCAAGGGCAATGGCGCTGGTCATTTACATAAAATAAAGCAGGAAATATATAACATTATTTAATGGTGTTTAGCAACAAAGAAGAAACCAGCCTTTGACATGTCTTCATGTTACCTAACTTAAGACATATGATTTGTTTCATTAGTCTCCTGAGATTCTTTATACAAGGAAAGGAAAAAGACACCTGTAGATGTTAGATTACCTAACTCAGGATTTTATGCATAAAATACGTATATATATAAATATAAGTATAAATATACATATATTTAAATATACATATAAAGATATATTTGTATAAATATACCTATATATATCTATACACACATCAAAAACTACATATATAATCAAGCTGTGATGTAGTCTTTATAAGAGAAAACCTAAACTCTGACAAATTGCATTAAAACTGAACTAATTATATGTGTATATGCATATGCATACGCATATGCATACGCATACGCATACGCATACGCATACGCATACGTATATGTATATGTATATGTATAAATGATTGCTAATTTGGAAATGGCACAGCTGTAACATTGCAACCAGTGGAGATATAACCAGCAAAGCACCAGCAATTCTGCCAACAAATAAATAACCACTATTTTATATTCTGCCTTGTTGACTGTGAGATCTTGTATAGACAAGGGGCAAAAGCAATCTAAAATGAAATGCCAAAGCAGCATCTCCTTGGATAAAGAATGTCGTGGAGGTGACCAAGCAGTAACAAAAGCAAAAGAAATATCAGAAACTTTATTCAAGGGTGCTGATTCAAGAGAATCTTGTGATTCAGGTCACAGCTATTGGAAGTGATTCAATTGCTCGGTGTATATCTGTGAATTGAAAGGCAGTGTCATCCACAGCGGGTCAGCTCTCTCAAGCTGTATGTCCCTGCTATGGTAGATTTGCCCAGTTTCATGGCTTCTTTAAGAGCTTTCTCAGCCCGTATTCTCCAGTGATGCCCTGCAGGGGCTGGTGCCCACTGGGGGAGGGCAGTTCCCAGCCTTAGAGTCCGTACCGGTAGTCTTGAGTGCTACAAGCACTACCTCTGAGAAGATCAAACTTAACTTGTTTTGCTTTCACTCGTCTTCCCCCATGTATTTCTAAAAGTACCTCAAATTTCTACCCTAAAATTCCCCAGAGATCTCCAGTGCTACGCTGAGACAGCCCCTGCATTTTGGCAGTGCTGAGCACCCCTGGGCCCAGCTCACACCATCCTCCCGTGGGGTGCTCAGGTGGGGAGGGCAGACGTGCAGATGCAGGTAAAAATCATTCTGTAAGGCTCTGTGGTTGTGCATTCTCCCCCTCCCCGCCTTCTCCTTGGCTGCTTGTTGATCTGGGTGCTTGTTGATCCTAGAAATTCCCGTGAAACCTCGGCCTTGGTGCACTGAGTCTGGCGGTTGAGCGCTCCTTGACCGTAATCAGTATGGCTGAGGCTGGGAACGTGCTCCTCCTGCCTGGCCCAGGTGTCATCCCCCGATACCCTTATCTGAGCCATAGCTCAAGTGGGACGACACTGAAACCTTGCAAATTTCTATTAACTATCACCTGGGACCGTGGCCAGGATGGAAACTTACGGATGACTAAAGCCAATCAACTTCTGAACCTATAAACGTGGTCCTTAGTGAGACCCTTTGAGCCCTCTGGGATCGCAGCGGGCTGGGCCCAGCATCTCCCCCTGAGTGGGACGCCTCTCAGAGCTCACAGCCTCTCAAGTTTGGGATATTCAGAGGAATGTCGCCAACTGCCAATGTCAATGATTAAGTGCTGCTAAAATCTTAGGATCTATCTTAAAACTGTGAATGAACATTAGACTGCTGCTAAACACATCTAATCCCTTGGACATAAACTGTTAACCAAATCTAGGAATTGATCCAACCGCACCTAGACTCCTCTCTGAGAAAGAGTTTAGAAAGCAAGGGGGTCTTCTCTGAACCTTGTGACTCAATGGGAGGGTCTCCCTTACCCTTTTTCATCCTCGGTCTCTGTATAAATCATTCCAACTAAATTCTAATATGATTTTCCTTTGTATACTTCATCCATGCAGTAATAGAGTGAACCTTGCCATCAAACTCTGCTAAGTCACACATTTATAAATTTCTCTTAAAATCACTTTCTGCTAACACCTTTGATGGTGATTCTTTAAGCAGCCTCTAAACCACTCATTCCTGACAGGCTCCCTGGCACCCAGAAAGAAAGTGTGAAAACTCAGGCTCCTCAATCAGGCTCGGTTTTGTCATCCTGTAATTTCTGGCATGGTCTTCGACAATAAGCTTTTAAGAGAGTTTTTCATTGGTTTGGTTGGTTGTTCCTCTTTAGGTGTATAGTTGAATTCAGAGCAGGATGCTGAAGTGATGATCCTCTTTGAACTTGTCCCATTAGAAATTTTGGAGGCCATTCAGATCCAGACTTGACATTAGGAAACATTTATTTACTGAGAGGATGATCAAACACTGGAACAGGTTTCCTAGAGAGGTGGTCGATGCCCCAAGCCTGTCGGTGTTCAACAGGCATTTGAAGATGCCCTTCAGCTGACTTTTGGTCAGCTCTGAAGTGGCCAGGCAGTTGGACTAGATGATCATTGTAGGTACCTTCCAACTAAATTATTCTATTCTATTCTATTCTATTCTATTCTATTCTATTCTATTCTATTCTATTCTATTCTATTCTATGTTGTGTTTGTTGTGATGATGAAGTTGTCTGTACTGTGATCAGTCACAGACAGTTCTCAACTTCTGGAGACATTGCCTTTGCTAGTTTGTGACACAATCTGAACACAAACACGATGAGTTTGAATGCAAACAATTCCCCATGTACGCATAATACTAAGAGCCTGAGAAGAGACATATTTTTGTATGAAGATTGAGAAAATTAGGAACAACCTGCAGTCAACATTTACATGTGTTTTTATTTTAAACTCTGAAATTCAGGATGCTTCAACTGAGTATATTTTGATTTATGATTTTTTGAAACATAAAGGTATGACAAGGTTTATAGTTACAGCCTACTGAGAGAAAGTAGATCAAACTATAAGTTTTGTTACTTCTTCCTAGTCAACCTGAGAAGACAGAATGAGAGAAATTTGATCAGCACTTGTGTACTGATCAAATAGCAGCAGTAACAAAGTTAGCCACCCATGAATTAACTGTCCAAACATATCAATATCGCACAAAATAAACACCATGTTTCAATTCCCAGGTTTCATCAATACAGTAGAATGGATAGAGGCACAAAAGTGATAGTGAAAAATGATTTGTAAACAATGGTAGGGTGTTGTGTGAAATGCATTAACACAGAAGTCCCAGCAACCGATATTTGGCAAACATTGTAAAATATTCTGGGATCTTTAATATGCATGGAGTTGCACAAAACAATTTTTAAAATGCTAGAGTTTCATAGCTTAAGTCAACAACAAAAACAAAGATTCTGTTTTCAGGATGAAATCAACAAAAGAGGGAGTAATTGAAAGCTGTACAATTATATTATAAAATATCTTGAGACTATCAATAGTTTTCTGTAGGACAAATATTGATTTAGTCAGAAGATAAATATGCATCCATTTCAAGAACTCTGGAGAGTTCATTCATGCTGGAAATTAGTACATTGATCATGTCCTGAGATTTTCTATCCATTTTCTTCTTTCTGCAAACACTTGCTGTAGGCATTCCTGAATTTTGAAGAAAGGAAATGCTTTTTCTATATCAATTCAATACTTTCTAGTGATACTCACCCCGCAAAGTCCAAAACAGCCTCCAGGGCCTCTGGAAACATAAAGCTGCAGGGCTGTGTGTCTGTTATACATGTATATATATACAGTTATATATGTAAACACATGTTCATATGTGTACTCATGTATATGTTAGCATACATAATTTTAGAAAATGGAATTGCAATAAAGCTCTAAACCAATCAGTGAAGAAAAAATAGCTTTTGGTACATTTAATAAAAGCTGCTATGAAAAAAAAAACATGATTGATTTTCTCTTCAGTTCTTTGCTTGCAATAGGCTAGAAATAAAGAACGTGACCCAACACAGACACCATCAAAATATTGACAGGTAATTAGGTAACCCCAGAGTTGCAGAAGCCCCTGAAAGTGCTGATTAAGTGTTTGCTCCACAAAAAAATTAATTACACCTAAAATGGCTGCAGGAAACATCAAGTCATGAGTAGAAAGCCATGGCTACAGTATGAGAAAGCAAAGGCACGAAAGGAAGAGATGAAGAGTGACACTGGATAAGGAAAAGTCCAAATTTTTCTATAGAATTTCTCATCTAGATTTTTACCTCATTGAGCAGCACTTTATGTAACAGACCAATAACTTAATTTGAAGCAGGATTTGGGGAGGGGGTGGAGGGGGAGAGGGAGAGAGAGTGGGATAAGGACAATATTTATTTTAAGTTGGCTAAAAATACAACTATGACTTGGTAAACAAAAATGTTATCATTACCCTAGTCCAGGCAATCACGCAAATACAGAATTTCTCAAAAAGTTAATTCAGGAGATAAAACAATGTTATAAAAATTAAAGAAATTGTGATTAAAAATATTTAAATAAGTGTTTAGTATGAAACAGCAATTAAAAATATACATATATTTATATTAAAACAGTTTCAAACATTTGGAAATGAAAATAACTTTGAAATTTATAGCAATAATAATTTTTCAGGTTTTGATAATCATTATTTTTTATGACCTGCATTCAATGAATATTTTACTGTTGTCTTCAGTACCTCACTCTCGTTGTATTTATAAGGCATGCATTAGAAGAGGAAACAATTTCCCTCTTATCTAGTGTATCTCCAGCTAAAGTTTAAAAGTGAGAATCTCAGAGCAATACTGCAGATATACTTTCAATATACCCTGAAGTGCATTTTTTAGCTACATTTAAATCAGTGGTTTATTTTCTTGATAGAGTGCACTAGTCCTAGAAGTACTGTGCCATTGAAGAAGGGGACGTGCTACATGAGGTGGATCATGTCTAACATGGAAAAAGCAGGAAAAATAAATCTGTTGATATGATCTAACTGGCTTGAAAATTGTGCAGTTTTCTTACAGCAACCATTTTTATTAGTCATATCAATGTGGTTATGCTTGTTGTTATTTCCATTTGATTTATGTTTTAGCTGCTGGTGGGGATCAGTTAAGTTTATAACCATATAATAAGAGACATCCATTGCCTCCAAGCTAAACAGACAAGGAAAATAATGGAAGGAAATTTTATTACATGAATTTCACTGGTAAGAAGCAAATGCACATGGACAAGAAGTGCCATTTATCAAAATTGTAGGGAATGTGTGCAGAAAAACTAAGAAATGGACTGAGAATACTACAGTAGCTTTGATTAGCTTTGATCACAAGATCAGGCTTCCTTTCTAGGAGCATCCCTTCAGTATTATGTGTATTCTTTGAGAAAGAGTTCTCTGGAAAAGTTTTCAGTGTGTTACAAGATATACTGGAACACTCTTATTGAACTTTATAACAGGTATAGTGCTAAATATTTCTGGTATAAAAATATGAAATTCCCCAGGAGATTAATTTAGAAGATGGGAATAAAATAACAGTCATGGTGGCGTATTCATAATACTACTGGTTTGTAAAAATAGTAATAAAATTGTTTATCAAAGAAATACAAAGATTTTTTTTTTTTTACTTGACAATACTTTTTTTCCTAATAGTTATTCATAGACTATGTACTTTCTCAGAGAGGATTATAAATCCTGAGAACAAAGAACAAACCATGTCCTGGAGTTGAATTCTTTAGGCAATCTTTCAGTTACATTTTTTTTCCTTAATATATTGGCTTTCACAGATATGCATATTTTTCACATTTGTAGCCTTATTAAACCTTTTTATCCAGGTTTCCAAGTAATTTCAAGAGAATGACACCTTCCAAAATGGAACTGCATCAATAACCTTCATATTATTGAGGAAATGAATGTACAATATATATAATATTAACAGATCTTGGTCATCTTTCTTCAGAGGTAGCTGTCCAGGGTGTTAGGGAATAACTGAAGTGTTTCTACTGGGAAGTATTTTTTTTAAGGTATGTTTTCTTTGGTGGCATCATTTTTTTTCCATAAGCCAGATGGTAGAACAACATCGATTAGCAGTCAAGAGAAAAAGCCAGAGGATGGAGCTCTGAGGTCTAATTTAAACTACAGATTGGTGAAAAATGCTGAAGCTATAAATAAATCTCTCCTTTCTGAGGTTTATGAAATAAGTACATAATAATAACTATCAATACCACCTCATTCCTAAAGCACCTTTCACCTTAATACCTCAAAGCACTTTATAAACCATGAAGTAATTATACATTAGATGTCATTAAAAGGAGTTAGGCATATTGAGTAGGGAGGTTAAGTAACTTCCCTGACGTCTGGTCTCTTCTTCAAGATTGTAGTAGAAGATACCAGGCTTAGATTCAATAACGCATTCATATTTGGAAAAAAAACCTCCACCCAAAACCAAAACCCAAAACACTGAAGAAAATACTTAAAAGTATTCTTGATTCATTTTTCTGTTTTCAGCTAAAGTAAAAAAACCTTGTTCTTAACTTTCAGCTCTAAATCAAGGAAAATATCAGCAAGAACCCTCAATGTTTTAAGGTATTTCATGATGTCCAGTACTTTTGGGCAAACTGGTGTGGGACAATGAAAATTTTTTATCATAATTGCAGCTAATTTTGATGTGAAAAATAAGAAAAAGCCTCACACATATCTTTTATTCTATTTTTTAAGCTGACTGTATAATTTACATTTTAAGTGCTCATTAAGGTGAAAAATGTCAGTACTGTAGAAAAAGCAAATAAATTACCTTCATGTCTTTTTTCGCCCTTTCTTATTACTAATCCAGAGACCACAAAAAAAAAAGTATTCTCAATTAATACAGGAATGAATTTATAATATGTCAAATCACATGCTGGTCGAACACCATTACAGTTCATTTTAATTAAGCCTTTTTCACTGCCTGCAGACAAGAGTATCTGTAGTAGACTTTAAAATATCATCACTACTATGATATAGTTACTAGTGTTTAAAATCAATTATATTTTATGGAATGTTATTGCTCACAATTTTATTGCTTTGCTTACACTGGAAGATTGTAAGATTCACTGTCATTCAGATGCTTTGCAGAAGTGTGTGCAGTGTGTCCAGCTCTCTAGACTTCCACCTTCAACCTTCATAAAAAACATTCATAGTTTCCAAAAACCCTCTTAGAGGGTTTAGAGAAGTGTCTTTATTTACTATGGCTGGTTAGAAATCCAAATTTCTATTGCCTAATAAAGTTTGAAAACCTATTATCATGAATCAAGACGTGAAACTAAAAGTATTTTAGGCTTGAGACTCTGAAACCTAGTGATAGCTTGCTTCAGAATCATACTTCTTTTCCCCACAAACAAACAAACAAAACAAAACAAAGAAAAGCAAACAAAAAAACCTCAAAAAGACCAATTACAGCAATAGCTAGTAAGTAAGCAAGCCAACAAAAACATTCAATTTAGGTCAGCTGCATCAAGGCCTCCCAACATCTAGAGTTCCGGGGCTTTTGTTCAAGTTCCCAGATCCGATGTTTTCCTGCATATCAGCTCTTAGCTCATGTCCATGGTTCAAGATTCAGGCTGAAATCTTACTAATCAGAACATCTGAACCATGAAGTCTGTGCACACCTCATAAACACAATAATTTAATTATTTTATTTAATAAAGAGTTGTTGCTTTGTAATTAATTAAATATCAATATTACTCTCACTAAAAGAACTTCCTACTTAAATAACTTGTCATGCAGCCTATGTTTGGAATGATATTGTTTGTGCCAAAGAGTAAACACACAGGTAAAGTTGCAGGTACTATAATTATAAGTCATTCTTTTCTGCACAGGATCCCAGATCATTATTCTGTGTATAACTTACTGCATACAATTTCTGCTGTCCTAGACCTTTACGTTTAAGTTTCTTATATAATTTTGTACAAGTCTGAAAATTTAGTTCTGAGATATTTCAAGGGAAGAAATCAGGCTTAATTCAACTATTTTCCCTATTATTTATTCTCACAGGGCCCCAAATATATGCACCTTTGGATAAACTCATTTATAAATGTCATGTTTGAATACAATATTACAAATTTACTTAGTAAATTCATATCTGATTTAACTTGCTGAGATGCTTTTACCTTTTTCCTGTTCTCTGAAACTGCGGAGTTCAGTTATTCAGAATGAATGTAGATTCTCATCCAGCTGACTATTTTCTACAATTTTTTTTTTTTTGGTCATAAAATGGAGTTTTATAGGAATGTGTGGATAATTATTTTAGAGAGTTTATGGAGAGGAAATTGATCAAGAATTAATTTCAATGAACCTTAACTCTTATTTAGAATTTTTTCTTCATTTTCACAGGATCATCTCTTTTATAATTTGTAATGGATATATCAAAAACCCGATTGCATGCTAGAGTAGGAAAGATCTGTCATTACTGTTAATCACAGCGAATATTTCACATCTAATATAACGTTCAAGAAAGAAATGGCCAGTAATTATGGCTTCAGACTGGGAAGCATGGCAATTGGTTTGGGTCCTGTTCCTGACTGAGGTAGTGTTTCCTAGTGACCCTGAGTAAATTACTTTTATAATATACAAATGTATGATGATGTAGCAATAAAAAATTCCCAGTGTGTGAACAAAGTAATGTATAAACATGTGACACAAAGATAATGTATTTCTGCCTCTCTCTTCACTTAGCTGTAAAAAGTGGTAAGTTGCTATTCATTAGGCATGGAACAAAAATGTTCAGTATGAAACCTATATTTTTTGGCATTTCCTGATGAAAATGTTGTCTAAAATATCCCATTATCAATCCTTAGACATCTGACTGTGGATAGGGTTAAATCCCTGGTCAGGCCTACAAATTCAAATCACCAATTGGAGGAAATCCATGCCCAAACCTGGAGGTATCAATCACACAATGCTGCCACAGGGCTAACTTGGAGTTGTGGTGACAACTCATCCACACTAGAAAGAAATGTGGGTCCAATGCCAGAGAGAGTTTGGACTCAGATTTCTTTCTCTTTGGACAACACTCATCCGAAGCCTCCACCTGAGCTGCAGGGCACAGCCACACAGCATTTGGGAAGTTTGGACTCTCACAGACTCTTGTGTGATTTCAATATTTACTTTAGATGCACGCCAGGGTTCCCACAGGACACCCGTTAATGTGGACAAGAGCAAACAGAGTAAGCTGATGAATTTATAGTACCTAAAACATGGTGGATAACCTGTAGAATGTCCTTTTTATGCTTGACCAGTTTGAAAGGGAAAGTAAAACTAACAGTAAA
>VZTQ01008978.1:54098-109390 GCA_013400755.1 Pelecanoides urinatrix | reverse complement strand
TCTATTTTCAAAAATTTTGAAACTTTGGAACTTAACAACACCTGCAAATCTTCACAACAGCAAACACACAAACGGCAAGGCTGACCAAACTGTCAAGCAACTTGAGTTTTGAAACACTTGGTAAAAAAGACCTCCTCTCTCTAGTTCCAGCCAGTCATGGGATGGAAATTAAAAGCTCTCTCACTTTCAATCACTTCAGCNATGATTCTATGATTCTATGGTCATGGTGCTTGTAAGGAAAACCTATGACTGAAGAATACACTTAGTAATTTCCGTGTCAATATTCATGAAAACATGGCATTGTAGTATTACAAAAGCCCTGACAGCAAAGTTTCTTGGTCAACTTCATTTTGAAGTAGATTTGGGCTTATTAGCGAATGTAGCAAATACTTTTCTCAAGACCCTTAAACTAATGTTTTAGACGTAATAGTAGTAACAAGTCTCTAATTAGCCTCGCTACCAAAAGACCTATTATAAACTTATACCAAGATCTAATCTAAACCACTTAAAACTATGAGCAACTCCTATCATAACAAAAGGAGCAAAGTCAAATTCCTGCCAGTGAACACACTTTTGCCTAAAATGGTTAACATTTCGTGCTAAAGTGTGATATTACATTTTCGATTTCTCAGTTCAATCAAAAATATTTTTTTATACACAAATATTTCAAATTTAATAAAATTTAATAAGAAAAAATCTCACATTCTTTAAAAAAAATTATTTTTTCTGATATGATGTTATGAATGACACAAACATTATAACTTCGGGTACTTTTGTTTAGGTCACTAAAAGTTTGTAGGAAAGCTCTACCCATAAGGAAGCTCCATGAAGTTATAGGCTTTATTGATGCCCCCTTACATGCAGTGCACCTAAACTCATGGATATACAAAAACATTAACTGTGAGCTGATGCTGCAATGTTGTAGGACTTTCCATCAAAATGTTGGATTTCCTGGTCCTTTCCCTCATTCCTACCTGTGCAAGTCCTACTGCTTTCCTTCATGCCATAGTGCAGCTGTTTTCATGAGTTCCTGCTTGTGAAAAGTATGTTAGTAAAAGCATCAGCTTTGGAAAGTATGCTTGTAATATTACTTGGCAGAGAAAATACCAAAATGTAGTGCTCATTCATATACATGAAGCACAATGTTTAAAACATCATAGGACAAGCACACTTTGTGTTCCCTTACACGAGTTCTTCATGCAATTGTTCTTGTCTCTTAATTGATAGAACAACCCTCAAAATGGCTAACTTCTCCAAAAAGTTAACTTGAAAGCACTGGAAATCATATCAGAGACATGTTTTCACAGGTTTAAACTAAGCAAGGCTATTGGAAATCTTTCACAATCAGATATTTCCCTGAAATACCTTTAAAACATCCCCTAGGATGAAATATGCTATAGAAAATTTACACGTAGCAAGAAACTTAATGTAATTCTCATCTTTCTATGTCTTGTAAACTTTCAAGGTATGAAAAAAGCTCTTGATAGAAAAATGATTTTAATGGGTCAAAATAAGGAGGGATGGATGATTTTTATTTCTCTCACCTCATTTTTTTTCCAGTGAGTACTGAGTTATCATAGACAAGGTCTGTGACAGTTTATCCAACATTTGCCAGCACAGGGAAAGCCTCTGGTCTAAGGAAGGACAGCTAGAAATAAGACTTTTGGGAAATAGAAACAACCAATTATTAAAGAGGTGTAATCACCTTCCTGAGGTGCACAATACATATTTCAGATGCTTGATTTTTCCACCTATTTAAGTAAAAGATCTTTAGAGAAGCCCAGTCAAAGCAAAACTTCATGAAGCTGCTTTCAAAAGTTATCATATTCTCATAGTTACTTGGCAGCTAAGAGTTTATCGAGATTTTTCCTCTTCTGTTCAGTCTCTCGTTGTTTTATGTGTACTATGCTATGTGAATAGTCTATCTTCAATCCAAACAAACAGGTTTTATCCATGGACTAACTCCTGTTATCCTCATCCTGACTATCTCAGTGGCTACTCTATATGTTATGTCTCAAAGCTACCATCATCAGGGGTCCGCAGAGACCTGCACGTGCAGTCATTCATCCACCTTTCAGACGGTGGACACTCGGAATAGCACACGGACCTTCCTAGGAAAAGAATATAGCTCTGTAGGCAAACCAGGTCACCGATCATAGCCCTTGAGCCATCGGCACACAATACGCCACAGTCTGCAAACCATTCTTTAGCCGTATTCTAGAGAAATTGCTAGAGGATATCCAGGTGGATACCCAAACCAGTTTATGTCCAGAAGCAGCAGATTGTTATATCTTTTGCAAAGCCTCTGTTTTCCTCAAAGGAGGATTGCAGAGGCTTGTTTGTGAAGTTTGTTCCTAAGAAATAGATATCTGCTACGCACTTAGCTATCGAAAGAAACTCACTTATGTTTATGGATCTTCCATCTCAAAGACGGAACTCTTTCTATAGGCAAACTCTTCGATTTAGCTATGTAAGGCTGAATTCAGATACACACAGATACAGAAAAACCCTGAACCAACAAACAAACCAATAAAACAGATTGTGTAGCTGATGTAGCCACTGGCAGGACACAGCTGGAGTTTATTTATTCGTGTATTCATAAAGCAACCTTGCCCTCAAATCTTCCTATTTTGATGTACTACTTTTGTGTTTCATAGTGTCAGCATTGATTGAAGCTGATTGACTTCACTCCTGCTGTAGGATACAAAATATATAAAAAAAGGGAAAACCTGCCTCTGAAGAGACTCAGGCTGTGGTTGAGGATAGATGTCAGGAACAGCACCAGGCACAGTGATTAATAAATGATGGATTCTGGAGCAGACCAATATATTTTTGAAATCCTCCCATACTGCAGGGTGCCTGTGTAATACACCGTTCTCAGACCTGACAAGAAGCAAACAAACTTTAAGATATCTGGTACAAAGGAAAGTGGCTTTAAAAACTCTGTATATTTGAATAGATGCTTCAGCAAGAGATTTCTGGGACAATGAAAGGCTTTCTAAGGTGTGTAGCTTGTAAATACGCTTCTCTTCATATTCAGGGAAGGCAGATGACAGGCTAGCTTTAAAAAGTCTATTAAATCATATCTGATATAAAGCAGACATGCAGTCTAGAAGGAGTTATAAAAAAATGTGCCCTGCCTTTTTAAGACAGTGAGTGAGATTCAGATTGATACCTCCAGCTAATACCTTCTGATGCGAAAGCACAGCCATTAAGTTAGAACAAGGAAGCTGAAAGCCCTCAAACTAAGTGATGCTTGTTTGAAAATAGGATGTGAAGGGAGTACAGGGGAAAAAAAAAAAACAACAAAACAGATCTTCAGCTGTTTACCCGAGTCATTACAATATTGAAAAGAAGTGGAAAGCCTACAAGGACTGTTTCTTGAGAGAATTCATATCTCAGTGAGTGCAGCGCTGTGACTTTTCCCCTAAGGGAGGAGAGTGAGAAGCAGCAGGTGAATGGAAAGCCAGGGGCTGAGGCAGACAGGGGCGGGGAGCAGCAGCTACCGGGGAGCTGGGGCTGGGGTCCCGCCGGTTCTCCAAAAGGGGAACAAATGTTCTCTAAACATGGGTTTAGTTCAGGTTTAGCTGTACGACACGTTGTTTCTTTTGTTTCAATATGGTTTTCTTACTTTCTTTTGGTACTGCAGCCCACGTTTGTTTGAACGTCAAGGAATTTTCTATGCATAGTGTCGGCAGGAAAACTACCTCTATCATATAAGATGTGGGAATGAAGGAAGGAAATTTATCTGCTAGGGTATTTGAAGGGGAAAAAGTGTGGACAAGAATAAAAAGAAAGAAATACAATTGTCTTGGAAAATGTGGGAGCAAAGCCAGTCTGATGCTATGAGCCTCCTTATCTGTAATCCTGTGGTGTGAAACTAAACTTAAAAAAAACCAACCAACCAAACAAAAAAACAACACCAAAAAACCCACAACAGTTTTAGCTCTCTGTTCAGCAAGAATTCAGGTCCCAGCTCTGATATGGCACAACTATAAAACCTTGCATCACATTTCTGTGAAAAAAATCTGTAGAAAAATGAGAAAGGTGAAACTTCAGAGACAGGCTGGGCTGCTGAGATGGGGCATATTAGCAGCTCAGGGATTCTAGAGGAAAATCACCAACATGAAAAGGTATAAAATGCTGATGGGAAAAAACAGGGAGGCTAGTTGGAAGCTATGAAGTTGTACATACCGTGCCGCAGAGTTTCGGTGTACCTGGCTAATGGTGCTTGAACAAACTGATGCAAAAAACTAGAGGATTTGCAGAAGTTACTCAAAAAGATTCTTTTATATCCAGTTGTTAAACAACAACAGAAGATTTGCATTTCTTTTCACTCTTGGGTTCTTATATCCCCCTGCCAAAGTTATTTTTATTGACATTGAGCTTTTGAGACTCATTAATACTAGGCATAGGATTGTTATTTTCTGCTTTGCATAATGAACAGTGGCTTTTCATTAAAAAGAAAGCCCAATGAAAACCAAAGAATGTTGTATTTGTTTGTTTGAAGTATAAAACCAGCCTGACTTCGGATTTAGAGAAACAGTTTGTTGCGCTAACAGCGTCTCTGACTTTCCTAGGGGTTTTTGGCGTTTGTTTTTTTTTTTATTCTTTCCTTCTGCCTAATTAAAAACAAAATAATCTGATTAGACAAAATATTTCTATTCATTCATGTAGCAACAAATCATCTGAACATGAAACAAATATGGTTGGTAGAGAGAAGTTCTTAAGCAATAAAACTACCCAGGAACGGAGCTGCTGTTAGTGCCCAAGACAGTAGAAACCTCTCCTTGCGTAGAGTGAGTGGACAGCCCCCGACTTTGGCAGCTCTTGCTCTTGGCACCTTGCGCCTCTGCCTCAAAGTAGAAGACAAACCAGAGGTGTTAATCCTGTGTCGTTGTTTACATTTGAGATTCAGATCAAAACAGCAGCAGGACAAGTTTAGCTGCATTTAGAGACATTCAGTAGATAGGAAATCTTATAATACCAAAAATAATAGAGATATTTTTCCCTGAGTAAATGAAATAAGTTTGGACTACACCTTTGCATAAATAAATCACAGCAAAGTCTTTTTCTGCAACCTTCCAGACCTGCTTCTTCATAATTTCCTTCACTTTCTGACCTTCTTAGGATATGGAAACAGTGGATTGGGGTGATGAAATACCACAATACTCTCACAGCTTGGGCTGAATTTTTTTCATTAGCTCTCAGTCCAAAAAAGGTAGGGTATGTTTCCTCAGGAAGGATAGGAGATTTGGGGTCATGTGCAAGAAGTTTATCTTTCTCTTTTGGCATAATGATCAGTGTGGGGTCAGCTTATGGTGGTCTCTCTAAGTTAGTTCCACAATGCTCTTTGTTGGTAATAGTTTATCACAATTTAAAAGTAGATTAAAGTCCTTTGTCTCCACAAGGGAGAGAGGTCAATCCTTCTAGCACGCCTAAAATGCAGCTGCATCCTTTTTAATGTTTCAGTGCCTGTGTTCAGTGACTTAATGAAACTAGGATTAAAAAAAAAGAAAGGAAAAAAAAAAAAAAAGGATCCTCAGTTGAAAGCAAGCCAGACAACATTTCTCCAATGTCTGGAAAATAAAAATAAAATCCTTATAAACAAAAACTTCTGAAAAACTTCTGATCTATATGCAAAATGCATTCATCAATGTAACACAACGTGAACGAGACCCTTAGAAGGGACAATGCTGTATTAAAAAAAAAGAAAGGTTCTACTTGACATTAGTTCATTAGTCTGTCACAGAGATGTGATGTACTACTCAGTAACTCTTCAGCAAATGTACAAGATGAACAATTTCTGGCTATAAATGTCGGTAGGATGAGGTAGGTAAGCATGAGAATATGTTGATTAGCAAAACCACAAGTGGTTTTCACTTATGGAAGCTTTGCAGAATAAGATTGTAACCGTGCTCTGTCATTCCACTACGCTCTGCTTGATGTCACACGGAGGAAAAAACAATAAGGTGTGAAGGGCCTCTAAGAGCGAACAAGAGCACAGAAGTGAAATTTCATTTACGCTGTGAGTAGCTTGATGTGAAATTCAAACAATACAAGATCATTGTGATGGACAACATAAGGCCTTTTCACAGAAAACCGAAATCCCCTTTGGAAACACTGGTTTACACCGTCCTGTCAACACAAACTCTATTTTTCAGTATTTCTGTACTGTAACTCTGCTTGGGTAAGTCAAGCTAGGTCAAGGGAACATCAGCAGCTGTGTTCTACGAAACAAGGGCTGACGCTTAATGTTTCTGAATAATCAGTAGTGTTCCTAGGGGATATTTTGTTTCCTTTGGAGCCTACTCCAAGCCAATATCTGAACAGGGCATTGAAGAGGCTTGTCATTTTTCCTATGAAGTATTAAATTGAGCTTATGTCTATGTTTTCCTGTGAATGATTTAGTGCATTGTTTTATTTTGGTATTATTGCCAGTTTCTTTACGAGCAATTTATATTCTCTCTACTTGCAATTCTGCCTTGGAATCACAAAACAGAAGAACTGTAGATATCTTTTTTTTTTTCATCTAGAAGTGATGAAAAATAAGGTAAAATTGTCGATACTCCTCTCTCCCGAATTCAGGAACAGTTTACAATGTACCTTGAGATGAATGTGAAGCTTCATAAGCTGGTAGAATAAGCACCAATGGATAGCTATTACAAGTGGGAGGAGTATTAAAGGGCAGAAACAGGAAGCTTGCGATGTTTTATGGAGCATTGATATTTTCGATCAGATCAACAAATAGCAAATCTTGAAACGTTATAGTTCATCCTGTGCACAGGATAAATGGGTAATAAAAAGAGACATAGAAGCTGTTTTAATGAAACAGACTGACAGTCTGGCAGTAAACTGTACCTGATGAATTGGATGAAAGCCAAAAGAAAAAGACCAAAACCTAAGAAGACATAAATCTAATATCACCATTTTTGCAATAACTTCTTAAATTTTTCTGTCACTGAATATTTACACTTAAAAAGCTATCATACATCTTGAGCTTCAGTAATTAACTTTTTCTTTCTTTTTTATGATTCCAGGAAAAGATGATTTAAGAGGTTTTGTCTCTTAGAGTCTCTGGCTGACAACGTTCGCATCTGAGGAACAGTACGATATGTTAGTGTCATAAACCTGGTTTACATTCCTGTGGAAAATCTTGTGCTTTTATGTGCTGCAGACCTTGCTAGGGGTCATGTCCCACAGGAGCAGCTGATCAGCACTGCACTGGGTCAGTTGAGCTGTCTGGTATTTATACTAGTTCAGCAAGGGCAGGTATATGATTTACTAGCAGGCACTGTGTAATTACCTGAGGCCAAAACGTTAGACAATTTTAATACATAGAGCATTGGACATTCTGCAGGTCAAATAATTGCAGCTGCTTTTTTTTTTTTTTTTTTTTTTTAACAAAAAGAGGTTTTCAATGCAGGATTTCCAAATACTGAAATAGTACCCTGATCCTCATCTAGAAGTTAACTCAAAAAGGAAAAGCAGATACACACACAGAATTTAGGAGTTAAGACAGGAATATTAATAGGGATTGAGCACTGCAGAACTCTGAACAGGACCCAGAAGAGTCATTCTGAGACGGCAGAGGAGAACTCAGCTCTATGAAAAGGCGAGCACCTTGAGCTAGTGGAAACCTTAATCACTGTCACAAAACTCTTCCTATGCCTTTTGCTTCATAAACTCTTTAAATAGACTCTCTAATTAAATACCGCAGGATTCCGTGGTTCTAACAGAATGACTAAAGGTGAACTGCTGCTCTTGCAGGAATGAGCGTAACCACAGGCCTATCAGAAGACAAAGTCTTGAGGAATATTTTCCTCCAGTTTGTGGATGATAATAGTGGAATTAATGGGAAATCTTTGAAAGACTACTGGACTTAGATTTAATTAAGAATTCCATGAACCACAGCAGAGCACAGTGTGAAATATAATTGTTAATGTAAAGGTTAATGAGTTAATTAGCCACATTTAAATGTTTAATTCAAATAAATGTTCATCCATTATCTGTAATGGGAGCCATTTTGTTTCCTCTATTTACACAGTCTAGGGTTTTCTATCCCCAATATTCTCTACAGGTATGAAATTCAACATATGGCAAACTGGCTTTAGTTAAAAACTGGGGAAAAAAAAGGAAATTATAGTCTTGATTCTAAATCTAAGTTTTTATTTCCAACTATAATGTAATGGACTTGAGTGAGGTTTAAGACACATCCCAGAGCAAGCCATAATAATTAATCTCGATGACTGGATTTAGCACAAATCAGACACATCTCGCAATTGTAGTTCTCCTCCTTGCTTCTAGGCAGCAGTAAATTTACACCGACATAGAGCAGCACAAGAGTACTACTGGCTATATGCTGGCTCAAGTAGCCTGGCTAGTGAGCAAATATGTTACTTTTGGCCAGAAAATAAGCAAGTGATGAGAAGAAAATATATAGATCTTCGATTTCTCAAGTAAGTACACAAAGATACCACTGCAACTTTTGAGTTTGCAAAAACATTCAGAAGATTTTTTTATTTATACCCAGTGTGTAATGGGGTCGGGGGTGGAAGTAAGGTAAATCTTACTTTTTACATAGAAGAGCCATGATCCATGATCATTACTTCCTTTGTGGGAAGTGGCAGTTTCAGTTCCATCCCAGGCCTAAAATGTGAATATACTACTTTAACTGAAGAACATATCAATAAGATTAATGTTAGGAACTTTCTATTTACAAAAAATGGATAGATCTGGTTAAAGTGTTGTGATTTCCTCATAACAAACTGGGAGAAATGTGATATTACAGGGGCTGTAATAGAAAAAATGTTGTTATGCTTTGTTCAGAATTATTTTGTCATTTTTGTTTCTCAATTAAAAATCAAAACAATTGCTTTGTATTTAAATTTATTTACAGTAGAAGTTGAACATTTTGGGACATTGTGTAGATTAAAATACATTTCTACACATGTAACGTATACATTTCTTACCTAGTAATGTAATACAATCTGCCCTTATTAGGATTTCTATTATAAACGTTTATATTGAGGATGGTTTTAGTTATTGCTTTAATTCAATATCTTGAACACATTTTTTTAGAGTGATATAGTTACAATTTAACTGCTAATTTACATTTCCATGAATCTCTTGGGGGTACTCATATCAGAAGATTCTTCAGGATAGTAAGTCTGGTTTCTGGACACCTGCTGTTGAATTAAAACCGCAGCAATGGAACAACACAAAGCAATATTCCACTGTGAAAATGCTCTGCTGGATCAAGCATTTTCAAACGATCTTAAAAAAGGCGTATCCTGAAAGGAATTTGAAGTTGCAGAGCTTTGGCAGAATTTGTGCCAGATGGGTGGCTGCATGCCCATCTTCCCCACTTCACTTGTCCTTTAGCAAGTCCAATGGGTTTTTCTTCTTCTTCCCTTTCTGGTCTCATTCTTACCCTCTGTGCCTGCAGATCTTCATTTTCTTGCAACCTTCCTTTCCAGCCATGCACTTTTCTTTCTGTGTAGTCAGCACCTAAGGCAGTGGAGGAACACTGATACACCCCTAAGGACAAAAGCCACAAACGTCTGCAGGATGTAACGGGGACAGCATCCCACCAGCCACCAGACACAGGCAGTGCATGGCCCCAGTGTAATCACCGGGTGTAAAGCTCCCTCATGTACCATTCTTATCTCATATGTGGGTGGTACTAATTCCTGCTCAACCACGGCATAGCCAGCCTGCACTGCAAAATGAAAGGATGGATCCCAATTCTAAAATATAATCAAGTCCTACCACCCTACAACATATGTAGATGAGACCTGCTGTAGATTACACTAGCCACTTCATCCTAATTCTGTTTTTCCGTCATCTTTTGCGGATCTCTTTCTACCCTTTTATCACCACCGGCACCTGTGTGATGCTATCTTTGATCTGTGCTTGTCTGTGTGCATTAATTCCACCATCTTTCAATTACATAGCACCACTTTTCACCTCATTCAAATAACGTGATTCAGGTTACTCTCTGAACACCAAAATTATCATGTTGTTCAGGGGAAACAGGCACTTGATATCTCTTTAAAACTGTACTCCTGCTTTCCTTGGTTCAAAGGGGAAATCCAGCCATGCATCTGTTAGTGCTGCTTCAGCTTGAAAGCAGGTCTTTATAGAGGCCGTTGAGTCCCCATCTGCTACTTTTTATTTTACTCTAAAGCAAGCCAACATCAAAGACACTGAGGAGTAGTGACAGGCAACTTGGATCTTTCATAACACTGATGTCAAAAAGTGTCACGACACTACCAAGGATCAGCCTGCTATTTGATCTTTTGGACAATAAATGTGTATATTTTGGAGGGATGCTTTCCAAGCTGAAAGGTCTCCTTCTCTTTCACCCTTTCCTCTCCCCCACCCTCCTCCCAGCAACGCAAGTCCTCAGTGATTCAGTCTTCTGGAGAGTCAGGGCTTGTTTTGGGAAATATCTCACTACTTGCCAATTTTTCAGCAATAAATATTTTGATCAAAACAAAATGCAAAGCTTGGATCCTTCACCAGCCTGCTTCCCAAGCTGTAGTAGAATGAATCCAGAACTCTGCTAGACCTCTATCTTCTGAAAATTTGGTTAAATTTAGTTAAGCCTAAACTTGATTAAAAATCATTAGAGAAGTCAGACATACTACCATATAATTTTCATTTCCTCTTCTGTTTGAAGCAAGTTCATACCCATTAATTGATGATATCAGATATCTGACATGAATTGTGAATGACATGCTTTGAATGAATAATGTTCATGCAAAGATTGTTCAATCTAAACAAGACTGCTAATGTGCCATTCCCAAAAGATTAATGCACTAGCACTGAATTAGGCATATATTACTCAATATATTGATTTCAGAGCACTACATTAACTGAGAGAAAACTCCCTTGAAATATATTTCCTTTTAAATTACGATTGTGTTTTATTTGAGTGGACTGCTAAGAAATCTGAAAGTGGACTGGAAAGTGACTAAATATTAAGGATTAATTTCCTTGGTATTATACGAAAAAGATTGCTTTATTCTTACAGATAATTTACCACCAGAAGGCTAAACTGTCTGCAGACTTCTAGTTCACAGGTTTTAGTTACAGAAGGAGATGTTATACAGCACAAGGGTAGAAGAGTAAGAATATCTCAGAAGTAAGAAAAACACAGTAGAAATTAATAATAATTGGAGTGGTTGATTATATACAAAATGTGGGATCAAACTGGTAATTTTTAGCCTGATTTTCTAAGAAAATGGAATGTTTACACATATTTGCTTATCTCAGTTCCCTGAAACTCTTCACCATACTGGCCAATTTTACTCAAATTTAGCAGAAGGGCAAAAACCTCAAAGACATTTTAAATTAATAAAAAGTTTATAAAAATATATATATAAATAAATAGAAGAAAAAATCTGTTAATATTTCTCACTGACAAAACACTGCTTTATAGTCTCAGTCCATGAGAGACAGTCTATAATCTGCATAATGCCAGGGGAAGCCACAGATTTTGTTGGCTCTGTGGCTCATGAACTACCTGCCCTTACATTTTGGGCCCTGAACGTTTAGTAACCTGAAGGAAGCAGAACTGTGTGTATATGCAAAGTTAACAATGTCATCAGCCTTTTTCTAAAATAAGCTCTTAGACATTGTACCTCCACTTTTGCAGAGCTTTGTGCAGCATCAGAAAAGCAAAAAATGGAGCTGCATTTCCCTGTCTGGAAAGCATTGCTGCTAGCCCATGTGGTTGTAGATGGGAGAATTGTTTTGGAGGTGGAAGGAAGGGCTCTGTTGTAATTTTAATGTGAGCCCTGAGCTTCTGCCAACACTGTATGGGGTGGCAGGAGCAATACTGTCAGTCCTGAACAAGCTTCCCATGCCTGGGCAGTGCTGGCAGTTGACTAAATCTTTTCCTATTTGTTTCCTACCCAGATACCTGCGAGATGAGAAATGGTAACAGTAATCGCATGAAGTAGTGACTTGTTTGCAAAACATCACAAGTCAAGTTTTGCCAGAAACACTTTCATACCACCCACCATCTATTCCTGCCAATTTTTGTTGCTCCCTGCGACAGTTAAATTTGCAATTTGATTAATGACTTCATTCCAGGGCTTGGAGTATGTTTTATATTACTCGTTCCAGAAGAGAAAGGCAAGTAATTAGACAAATACAGTGAAGTAGTTCAAAAGACTTTTTAAAGTTGTTAATGTAGTAAGAAAGTAGCATGAATAAATATGACAGAATGAGGGGCCTCTAAAAATATCCCCTTCAAGTTGAAGTTTTCTTTTTTTCTGCATTTTTCCTGCTCATTGGAACAAGGCAGCCAAGTCCCTGCTAAATGCACAAAGGAGCACGAGGAGTATGTTAAATGTTAATCTGGTCTAAATTATGAAGCAAGTCTTAAAAGTGAAACTTCATGTTCACCTGCCGGTTACTGGTCATAAAGCACAGCAAAATCAGTTCAAACAACTGGCTTTAATTATGACTCACAAACATTATTCTTTGTGCCAAGTTGATAATTGAGATAGTTATTTTCCATGATGTGCAAGAGCAGCTGTGGGCTATAACACAGACGAGTCATCTTTGCATTGCTCATTATTTTTCAGTAATTGACTAATTTTATCCTTCACACCTGTCTTATATAAAAACTGGTGGCATCACAATAGCCTAAAAAAGTTGTTATATATCCCCTCTGTCAATCCTATACCTCTCTCCTCAAGGACTTTTTCAAAAATCTTTCAAAAAGCTATATATAAACCTTTTGTCAAGATACAAGTTTGTATAAGCCAACGATCACCCTTACATGACTTATGCATAATAAAACTTGCACATGGACTTGAATTACTCAGGAATTCTGTGTTTGACATGACCAGAATTTTTTATATGAATTGTCAATTAAGTGGCACAAGTTGAAATGCAGAGAAGCATTTGGAAGTGATATATATTGCTCGTGATGTTGCCTTGATACGTAGCTTGCATTCATGTACCCATTAAAGACACAGAGCTATAGCCTTAACAAGAAAGTATTCAGAGCAGATGGAAATATAAAGAGAAGAGATTTATCTGTCTTGTTTCAAACTAGGAATATGAGATCAAAAACTCAGTCTCTAGTCTTGTGCGAAGTAAATTTTCTGGATATTCTTTAAAAAGCAATAGCTATTGCAAAATTGTAACATAATGTTGCTGCTTTTGGTGTACCTACCCTTGTTTTGGAGTGCTTATACAGATTTCAACTGGATGTGCTTCTCTCTGTGTTGGTATTAACTGTAGAAGCATTTAGGTTTTTATCTGAACTGCCTGAAGTTATGTGGGATGAATGTGGACCTTGGGATTTCTTGGAAGAAACATCCAGTAACTGACATCTTCTAAGATCTGACATTTCTAACAAAATAACGGAATAACTGAGGCTGGAAGGCACCTCTGAAGATGGCTTAGTCCAGTTCTTCTGCTTAGACAGGACCAGCTAGAGCAAGTTGCCCAGACTGTGTCCAGTTGGGTATCCCCAAGGAGACTCCATAACTCCTCTGGCCAACCTGTTCCAGCATTTGATCATGCTCACAGTAAAGAACTTTTATATTTAAGTGGAATTTTGTGTTTCAGTTTGTGTGTTTTATTCATTAGTTAAAACCCTACCACAAGTCAAACCAGTTGAATAAAACAGCAAATAAGAAGTCCTGAAATATTCAGAAGACAGTCATAACTAAAGAGGACTGTAAAGTTCATAATTATTTTATACAGACTGGAAAACGTATCTATCTGGCTTACAGAAAATTGATTAGATAATATAACTTCAGAAAATCTGGCATATGTTTAATAGTGTAGTCCCAGTTCACTCTGAAATTTTAGCTGTATTCAGTCCTACCGCATATACATTTTATCAGGGACAGTACTGGGGAAGAAAACATCCCTTCCAGAAGTTGTTCTAGTGGTTATCTTAGAATGTTGAATAAAAGATTAAAACAACCATATGGAAGTCAAGTTTCAGTTATTATACCAGATTTATTGTAGTTATATGTCAGCACAGTAATAAGCAGAGAAAACAACTTTTTGTTAATGTGGCAGTTTTGGTTATTATTACTCATATGATTAAAAACCCCCCACAATTACTGCTCATCAGTATTCAGCCTCCCTGGGGAAAACAAAAATGGTAGATAAGGATCTCTGCCCATATGTTGCAGGAAGAGAAAAGATGGAGCTTGGCAAAAGCTTGGTGTAAGGAGAGTAGTTCCCCTAATACAATATCCTATTAGCACCCCTATAGCTGTTTTACATTACAGCAAATCTGTGTTGAGGTAGTTCTCAAGGAACGAGTCTCTGCTGGGGAGCTTTTTCACTTGAGGGTATTCCACATCCTTTCTTCAAACTCAGAATGCCTTATTTCCTTTAAATTACCTTTCACATCCTCTCTTGAAATATCCTAAACCCTCAGGGCTTCCCATAGTATGTTTTCTCTCTCCTTTACTCACTGGGTCAAGTGCTTTCCTTAGCTTCCTCATGCCCTTATAAGTTGAGCTGCTTAGCATCCTGCAACTTAATGTAAAGGAAATTAGACATGTCCAAACTATATTTAGTTCCTTTTTCTCTTTTTTCCCATCTGTATTACAGGGAGAAAAGTTCTAATTAGCAAAACTGGCTTATATTTTCACTAGCACTTGGTAAATTAACAGAAATCATAAATATCTATAATAGTAAATTTTTTTTTCTTCATACCAGTCCCTTTGACAGGACATGTGCGACTCTCAGCTAAAAAGATCAGCCAACAAATTGCAGTCCTTCTGAAGAGAATGTGGCCACGTAAAGCCCTTCTCAGACCTTCTGATTTGCTTAACAGCTTCTGTCTTTAAGTGACAACTTCACATCTTCTGACTTCAAACTCAATTTCCTTAGTTAAGGAAAACAAGGGCTGATGTACATGCAGAGTGAATGTGAAAAATGTTTTACATATTTTTCATATTTCTGCAATTTGAACATTTTGGTGTGGATCCTTTGTAATCTTAATGTCACTTCTTTTCACTGCTGTCATGTCCGTTCTCACTACAGTTCACAAAAACAGTTGTTCATAGTTTTGTTTAGGGTTTTCAATATGGTTATATCCAGTCAACACTACCGTGGACAAGGTAGAAGGCAGTGGTTCCGAAGTGTGGCTACAACTCTTTCATGTGTCTTGGAGACTCTACATGTAGCTATGAAAATACGTTCTTATAAGCCAAGTGGGCATAGTGGCATCTGGACCTTTCACGGGAGATAGAGCTGCTCTATTACATCTGACACTGGAAAATGATATAAAATGTCATGCTCTCCCCAACGTTGCCCTCTAACATAGCATCAAACAGCTACGCATTGCCACCCCCACTGCGTGTGGCAGTCAGTGAAAACAATGGGCTCAAAGAGCTGTGTTTCTAATAGTTTCACACATTTCTATGAGCAAATTGCTGACCCTTTCCTGAAGTAACAAAGTGTATTTTCTCTGCTGAAAAGCTTTGGAAAATTCTAGTCTGCAGCTCATCAGGACTATCTTTGGATCAACGTTATCTAAGGAGTTCAGAGCAATACCCAAACTGCAAAAGTTGTTATATGTACCTGGACGGGCCGGAGGATTGGGCTGAGAGGGATCTCATCAAATTCCACAAGGACAAAGGCAAAGTCCCACAGCTGGATGGACCAGCCTCCCGCAAGGGCGTGGGGAGGAATCCTCATGGCCCGGCGCTGTGTTACGGGTAGACTGCTGACAAGTCTAGGACCAGAAAGGAGCACTACAAGTATGCAGGAGTGTTCCAAATTTCCATGCAAAAGTGCTTCAGGCTTTGATACTTTCTCTGTGCTGTTTCACTTTTCTTCCTTAGACACTCGTCTCCGTGCCTCTGAAGAAGGTGGTGCTTCCTGATGAAACGCTGATCTGCTGAGAACAGAGATTTCCTCTGGTAGGAAATAGAGTGCACAGGCAGGAATGAGCCAAGACAGGCAGCACCACCCACTGCCTGTTCTTCAGTTCAAATCACCGAAACAACAACTGACAGCCTTTTAACAGCACGTTTCAGCAGAGGTCAATGCTCAGGAGGAAGTCATGGTATTCAACTTCATCATGCATTTTCTCACCTTCATGTCCAGAGATGCAAAGATGTATGAAAAGCTGGTGAATAACCTCTGGATGTCACACTGATTAATTGGTGAAGTTTGCTTTCACCGTTGGATACCAAGTGGCCTGTCAGATTAATTATCATTCCCTCAAAAGGCTATTTCTCTTCCAGTGCCTCCTCCTAGAGTCCCTACATGCCTCATGCAACATGGGGCGTTTCCAACAAACGGGTTTGGAGATCATGAAAGCTGCTTCTAAACATGCTTTTTCTTTTGCATGGGATGAAAAAATCAGTTAATCATTAGCAGCGCTAAAGTTCAACTGTTCAAACATGTTAAAAGGCAGATTTTCCAAATTACATGACAGAAGTTAGAAACTGCCATTGTTAGAATGCTATAGTGGACAGTAACAAGGTAAATATTTTAATAAGCAAGTTTACTTCTGAGAACTTGATTATATCCAGGAATTACCTGGATCTCATAGAATGCTTGAAATCTTGCCTTCTGCAGAAATGAAAAAGCAGGAGCCAAATCCTCTATTCCAGGTTTTACGCTACTCTACTTCCACATAAGTCTGGATCCAGACGACAGTTTCATCATGTGCTCTGGAAACAGTTTCAGGCTCTCGGGTTGTCTTTCTGAGACAGCTTAGTGGTCACCAGAATTGGATTTAAATGGCTGGAGATAGTGGCCTAAAAGGAAAATAGTCCTGCCATGAGTTAACTGTGCTTCTAGCTCCTTCCATGTTCTTTCCAAGGGCCTCTTCCTACCACCGAAGCTCAACGTCTTCTTCCATTTGTAGACTGCAGTGAAATTATAGTCTCCCATGTCCCATATTTTATATTCCAGCCCTTTTTCAATGTAATTCTGTATTTTTCACTTGCCCTTTTTTCTTTCTTTTCTCTATACCCATCTTTTTATTTTCTCTGGTGGATTTACTTTACTGTGATGCTGCCTTTACCGTAGTGAAAACAGTGTTGTTAAGGTCTTCACAAGAAAAATCTTTTGATTTTATTTTATCCATAGGTCTTTTGAAAGTTGAAGAAAAGAACTTAACAGCTGAGTGGGTGAAGTTTTACATCAGTGTTCCAGACTATAAACAGGCTGAATTGCTCCAAATGAGGTCGGTAGTTACACAGAAATACAGATATATTAGTTTCTGGATTTTTCGGTTGTTAAATTGTGTTTTGTTGGCAAACCAGGATAACTTTGTACAAAAAAGTACACAGAGAAAACAAAGTTCACTCACTTTATGGCATGAACATAAATAGTATAAAAATAAATAGATCTGAGAATGGATATTAGACCTTTTTCTACCATTTCAGTGACATATGCTTAGCAGGTCATATGGATTTTCCCATGGTTTTAGAATTCAAAATTCCCGTACTTCTGCCCAAGACACACAGAAGGACCCGTAGTGACGGGCAGGACACGGAGCACAGCTGATGGCGTGTCTGGGGCAGGGGGACAATTTGGCTGTCCCATGTGCTTGGGGTCAGCAGGCAATGGCAACCTGCACCAAGGCAACAGCCGCCGCTGGGACCTAGGAAGACCACTCACACACCCACCTCATCGTCAAACCCAGTGCCACTATGTACATCTCCAGAAAGGACTTGAGAACCTATATATCTTTGAGAGCAGAACGGTTTGGTGTGAAAACTGGGTTTTGAGAGACCGAAGAATGGATGGATTGGCTGAGATAATTGGTTTTAATTGTGAAAGTTGTTTTTTTCATTGAAAAAAGCAGCATGGATCAAGGGAAGGGACAGAAGTAGGCAATCTGCGTCATTTCCAAATTCAGGACCAAAGTTTCTTTCTTATTTGTGAAGAGAGAGTTGGCAAAGATGTATTAACTTGATAGTCATGCTTCATCCAAATAATACAAGCAGACTTTCAGACAAAAATAATTGGAAATGTTTTGAATATTGTGTGTGGGTTTGTGGTATATTTTAGATGTAATTTATCTTAAAATTATGCAGCATATGCTTAGTAAAAATTATATTTCTATGTCAGAAGAGAGATCTTTCTGATACACGAATTATGAGGACATGAAACATTGCTTTTTTACCTGTTTTAAGCATGATCAAGTAAAGTTTAAAATACAACAGGCCACTAGAGCCAGGCTGCTCAGACTCATTCAGCACCAAGAAAGTCTTTTAGTGAGGTCTAGTTTAGCAGTGTTGTAGCTCTAATTAATCAGTACTAAGCTGCATAATGATCATTTGTGCCAGCCTTTCTGAAAGGTACAGGTCCCCAAAATTTCATTTTTGAGCCAGACATATCCATAACAATTAACAACCACCATTAACATAGTAAAACCTTTGAAGTGATTGTATACAGTCTGTTAACTTAGCTAATTAGTGGCACAGAGATAAGTTCTGAGACAATTGGGCTGTCCCACCCACAACTGTCCTGCAGGAGCAAAACTTTTGTTTCTGTTTGGGATGGAGATCTCTGTGGACAAAAGACATAGTCTTGTGCTTTGTCACAGCATCACAGGATAGGGCATCTTTTATTAACTCTTCCCCCCCTTCCCTGCAACGTACATATCACCTCCAAGAGGTACCTTTACAAATTAATGTCCTTACGATGGTTTCTTTTCAGGCAGGCAGATTAGTCACAATTCTGCCTGAGGTGAATTCATGATTGGAACTTAAGAAATGGATTTCATATCTACTGAAAGCTGGTTTTGCATCATCGTCCATTAGGGACATGGATCAAATGGGGCACAAGCAGAATGATTTGCAGAAATCATGAGGGAAAAATGAATGAATGACGGTTGTTTATCCTAATGACAAGAAGAAATGAGAGGTTTTTGCAAAGAGAAAGACATTATTTTCCAAATCTGTGATGGTTAGGACAAAAAGTAATGGACATAAACTGTCTTAAAATACTTAAATCAGGTATCAGGCAGACTTTGAGACATTCAGAGCTTCAGTATGATCATATCATCAGACTCTTCCCAAAGTCTTTTACTTCGCTCTAGTCAGAGCTTTCACCATTTTCAGACCCTTCTTTAAGACAGATGGCAGCCAAAATCTATGATTTCTTAAAGAAGTCTCATTATTCTTAAGGCTCCCCAATCAGATCTTCAAGCAATTTAAACCACTTCTTCCCCTTTTCTGATACTAGTAAAAATATTTCCACATAGATCATTTTTACTCTGTAGATACTTTAGTCTACCGGCTGTTACAATGTACGATAGTTTGCAGCAGATATATTGTCTTTTTTCTTCTTCAGGGAAACATCCAGTGACCCTAATATTTAATGTCATCAGATTTGAGTAGTGCATGATTAGCAAACTCTGAGCTCGGCTCCTTTGTGCAGCACAAACTTTGCATAGCTTCATTTTCCAGAGCCAACCCTGGAGCTGCCTGTGTTGCTGTGTTATTTTCCATTTCGAAAAGTTGAGCACAGAGCCATAGAGAGGAAAATTTAAATGAAAAAGTTCCTAATGCAGTCTAGCTATGACATGATTACAACTAGGTTAAATGCATTACTTCTCCACGTATTACACTAGAGGTCATACAACATCTAATTTATTTCCTTGACTTTCACATTTCACACTCCCCTGAATGTAATTTCTTTCAATTTTCTCTGCTGTCGGTAATTGGTGTGCCACACATCTCTTTTTTCCAACAGACTCAGTCTGATTATACTGGTACTGCATTCTGTGTATCTATTAAGAACCAGGGATCAAACTTCCCCCCAGGCCTGGTTTCCATTTCTCTCTCTGTCATACTCATTCATTTGTTAAGGGCATGAAGTCCTCATATATTTCACATTTAGAAAGGTTTGTACTTTCTTAAGAAGAAAAAAAAACCCAAAAAACTTGCCGGTGGCTGAGGCTGTCTTTCAGACCTCACATTTTGTCTTGGCTTTCACCTCGCCCTGTGATGTGTTGCGGGGTTTTCAGAGATGTCTCATTTGACACAGACAGGGACTCCATCTCATCTTGCAAAGTCTTTGAATGATAGTGACAGTGAAATGTAAAGTTTGGATCATTTTGTAAACAGTTGTAGGGAAATGCAATATTGAAGAAGACAAGAGCTCAATTTTGTTTTCAGATCTCAAAGTTCTTGCCACTTTTATTACATTCATGAACAGTTTCTCAGGGTCTGCTTCCATTTGTAGCACCAGTTTTATGATCGTGGAAGTCTACTGAGTTCCAGTAAGTAGGTATTTCTTGCATCTAGTTTTAAAACATAGCAGAGAATCTGAATTGTAATTTCTTGAAAAAGTCTGTGCAGATCTCACAGTAGAAACCCTATCATTATTCCCCAGCTTCCAGTGGTTTGATCTCCAATGAAATATTCCTTTATATCTCTCGTACGTATTCCCACGTATGAATCTTGTAACAGAAAGAACCAGGATCTCTTTGCACCTGACCTCTCTCTATCATTTTAACTACGTCACACTGTTCCTTAGGTTTTAAGAACCGGCATTTTGTTGTTCTCTTGGCACCTGACTGAAATCATTATTACTTTGCTTTCACATTTACAACTGTAAGTTCTGTGAAAAAGACCTGCAAGTCAGTAGCGGGATAGGAGGAAGGAGAAAGGAATCCATGGGGATGTCTGTTCCAGCGTCCCTTCCCTTTTGGCAAACCCTCCTCTCCTCATCCCTGCTGCTTTTGCCAGCAGCCCAGTACGAACTTACTTCTGTGGACTTGTGAAATGGTGAATTAGATAATGACTTCTTTTCAACGATGTAAAAGACACGTGGGCTGTCATGTCATATCAGGCCTGCAGAAATTATTCCTGTATGAGTTTGAATATCCACTCTTAGAAATGTTCTGATACTATGACCTGATAAAAAGGTGTATTTTTGAAAAGGTAATGGAAATGCGGTAATACAAAGACTCACAATCTACTGGACATAAGATTAGGGAGGATTTCACAGTGCTGGGAAATTTCCCAAACAACCGCTCAATTCAGAATTCATTGTAGCATTTTGTTAATTCAAATCCACTTTAATTTCCAGATCCTCTATTGAAAGTTTTGCTGCTGAAACATTCCTTTCTGCAGTATTCCTTTCCTGTAAATAGTGAAAAGTAGTGTTTTGATTTTTTGGAGTGATCTCCAAAAATCTGCCATTTTCAATAGACCCTGTCTTGTTTTTTGTTTTCTTTTCTTTCTTTCTCTAAAGGCTTATTTAATAACTATCATCATTCTATGATCTACCCAAAATCCCTTTTTTGAAGAATATAATATACCCCAATTTCTTGTGGCTGTATATTATCATCAAATACTTTATCACAGAATCTGCTAAGTCACAGACATAACTGACAAATAATTAGATCTAAGTATAAAAATGCTTGCTAATTGCTCACTAGTTACCATTTTTGTATGCATAAGGCAGTTAAAAATAGAAAAAGGTGAGAGCAAACTCTGTCTGAAGAGCAACTCTTGTATTTATCCTTCCATTTAACCCCAAATAGGAGAGCAACACATTCAGGAGCAAGATCCATGGAGGACCGCAGGCTCTTGTCTACAGGAAGCAATTTGGGTTTCTTGTGGGATCTTGCCCATCTGCATTAGAGCAGTTGTCTTGCAACCACTTGCTTTTCCACACAGTGAAATAATTCACCAAATACCAAACATTATTCCTGTTTCATATCACTTTTCTTCAGTTCCTCTTCTGTGCACTACTACCTTTTTGACTACTCTGGAGTAGAAGATTTTCAGCATATATTGTAGTAATCACATTTAAGCAACACATACCTTTAAAACCTAGTAGATCACTTAGGCTTTCTATCTTCAGGATAGCTAATTGCTGCGTTTTCAGAATGCTACAGTTCATTGAAATGCTGGTGTAAAATACTGCAGCAGTTAGTGAATACAAGTATCTCCCATTGCCTACCAGGGAGAACAAATCATAATTCAAATTAACCTTACTGTGTAATGAAATTTTGTTATGTGTTGTTATGTTATATTATATAATATCTATAAATAAATCCTAGCAAGCCATTTGCTTAAATGACAGGGGGTTTTTTTGTGTGATAGAATGAAGCTAGAATCCTCCCTATGATTAATTCTTCAAATAACAGTGAAGTACAAAGTGGAAAACATATAATTTGTAAAATGACAGCATTTTGGGCCCTCCAAACAATTCATTATGTTTAAGAACCAATAAAGATGACTTTTCAACAGTATATATCATGTAATTTAATTATAACAAGGAAGTTGGTTTTGCCTGACAGCCTTCTGGAGGGAAATGTGCTCAAGTGCCCACAAAGCCAGCTGTCACACTTTTTCCCCTTCTCCTGGACCAGATCGAGTAATATGCGATCCTTTCTATAACGAGTGTCATTCTGTATTTGCAGAATCTCAAAGCAATTTGTTTGCAGTTTACCAAGAACATTTCCAGGTTTTCCGGTTCAAAAATATATCTACAGGCTATTTTTATGTTGTAAAGTGCTATGTTTCATCAGAAGGTGTTGCTTTAAAAGGTTTTCAATTGATTGTTTTAAATGTTTCAAAATTAATCAGGCATATTACTTCTCTGTCATTTTGCTTTTCCAGCAATTGTGTTATACACACATTTTATTGTCAAAGTAAAGCTTTCAATAAGATTGTTTTTATGTTTCCAAGCCATTCTTTTTCAAGATGTTGTGGGGTAAAAAAAAAAAAAACACAACAAAAACCAAGAGAAAATGTAACCCTTTAGGGGAAGCTACTAGTTTTTGCAATTGTTTGCTTCTTTCATGCTCAGATACTTCCCACCTTTCTAAAGAGCACAATTACAGAAAAGTGAATTGGGCCTGATTCACCATCACTTTTCTTTAGTTTTATGTTGAGTAAGTGTTGCTTTTAATGTCATTACAAAGGCATAAAACTAAAATAAGGCGGTAGTAATTCAATTCCAACACACATACCAGGTAGTAAAAACGTCTGTAGGGAAAGAGCTTTAAATATATTTAGATAAATAGATGCTTCAACCAACCAACACACACAGGTTTATGACTATCCTTGATCCGTGGCAGACTCCTCATCACTGTCACTGGGAGTTGTGAACGTGTGAATTGAGGGTAGGCTATGCCTCGCAGAGATCATAACATCCTCAGCATTTTGTTTTTGCTTCTTTATCTTTCCTGACATTGCTGGAGAAATCAGGTTTGCAAAACAAGAATGCATAAATAGTTTAGTCCTCAGGTCGCTCAGTAATTCTTAGCAGCCAAGTTCATTCCTGGTGCAGCTCCATCTGTTCCCAATGAAATTATGTGCGGTGAATTTTGCCCAAAGTGTTTAAAAGCTTGAGGAGCCATTAATTTTTGTAAATTTTGGAGGCGCTACCAAGACGAGAAAGAAAGGGGTTAGTGATGTAATTTGGGAGGCAATGGATAAGAAAAGGATTTAATTAAGGGTAATGGGAAAGCATTAAGGCAAAGGAAATTTGCCAGTAGGTTGATTTAAAAACATATACATATTCTCAGTGCTCTGATCAATTTAACAGTTCAGTAGTCATCAGAATAATGTTGGAGTCCCACTGTTCGAAGCAATTAAATGCATGTGTTTCAAATAGCAAAAACATATAAACCAGAAATAGAAAATGACACAGGTCTGTTTCATCACCAAGTGCCTCTAGTTTGAAATATTTCCTAGCATGATGGCAATGCCTGGCAAAACATGGTAATGTTGCCAATTAGTTGGATTACTAATTTGTCATCTCTGATGCTGATTTCTTTGGTTTAAAGTTTGGTTACAACTGATCTGACAAAATGCAGTTAAGTGCACAATGTAATTTCAAGTTCCTTAAATGTAAATCCTCTTTTCCCTTCAGTTTGCTTTTCTCCTTCCATTCAAGCAAACTACAATTAATATATTACTGTAATAGTGAAGAAATAATACAATTTTCAAAAGAGCTATATAAATTGGAAGAATAATCATCAACACAAAAAAATGCAGCCTTCTATATTGTATCATTGGATCAAAAATCCTTTAAAAACTATATATGTAAATTTATAGCTGCTTATTTGCATCCTGTTCCATGAGTATTTAATACCATTGATTTCCCGGTCTGGAAAGACCATTAAAGGATGCGCCAGACATACCTGTTCTTGAGAGAAATTATTGAGTGGGGTATTAAAAACTGAGAAGTGAAAAAGGCTACTTGCAAGAGACAGGCATACAGAGCTAACGAAGTGTGTTCCCTACAATCCATCAGTTGTCACATTGCAGCTATCTGGTGATAAAATCAATATAAATGCCGTCAGATACGCAACATTGCTTCACTGGGAACCCTAACCTCAATATGTCATCATACAGGTATTTAAGCATTGGGCCAAATTGTATACGAAGTTTAATGTGGCTCTGAGCTTGTAAACTCTGACAAAGGATTTATTTATTTTGCAATTTTGTTTGCTTTCAGCACACTTCTGCTCAATGCATTCATCTTGGCAGTTGTCTTCTTGAGGTGGATCAAGGTGCTTTTTGTAACCCAGACTTTCCCAACACACTTCAGTCAAGAGAAATCGCCATTTTAATCAATTTAATCAATTTTAATAGATAGGAAAACATCTAAAATTTAGGTGTTTGAAGAGATGTTCTTCACTGCAAAAAGTGATTTTGGAGCTGTACGCTGAGCTTATTTTTCCATCCTCTCCTTTTGAAAGTGTGATTTTGTGTAGAGTGGTGACTCTGACAATATGCATGTAAAA
This sequence comes from Pelecanoides urinatrix, assembly GCA_013400755.1. Classification (NCBI taxonomy): domain Eukaryota; kingdom Metazoa; phylum Chordata; class Aves; order Procellariiformes; family Procellariidae; genus Pelecanoides; species Pelecanoides urinatrix. Next base: position 84,663 of record VZTQ01008978.1, on the reverse strand, counting down.
GAACAATTCCAAAAAGTTATATAGGCTGAACATAAATTTAAACTGAAATCAAATTAAACTGAAACACAGCATCTTTAGATAGAGAAAAACAATTCTTATTTGAATATGTGCTCTTTGCTGATTTGAGAAGGGCATTGCTGGCAAAGTGCATTATAGATAGTTGATTATTTTAGATGTCAGTGGGACAAAAAATAAGAGGAACCCAAATGAACTGTTTAGGTCTTCTTGCAAAGATTACTATCCATGTTGTAACCTTTTGATCAGGACTCTCTGAGATAAGAAGAGACAGATATGAGCAGAAAGACCTCCTTCTTTCAGATGTCATTACCTTTAAGGCTTATAGTCATAAGTCAAATAAAGAAAAAGTAACATAAGAAATTACACTGTATACAATGGTTCTTAATGTTAACATGGAGCCTAGCACAGGACCAGCATAGAATGTATAAAATTTCTCTGTTACTCTGTTTCCAAGAGAAATATTAGGCATTTCTTACTTCTCTGCTCTTATCCTATTCCTCCCAAAACCGCTGAAACCACTTGATCTCGTCCCTCTCAGCACTTCCTCAGCCGCCTTCAGTCATTTCCTGCTAGCATAGACTTTGTCCGCAGACTCCTCTACATCAGCCATTTACCCTTTGCAGCATGTTCAATAATATACCTTTATCATATAAGTTAAAGGACCTTTTAAACAAAATGAAATACAAATTTAAAGCAAAATACTTCAGCCCCAAATAAAATAAGTAATAATTTTAAAAAATCCTTCAAAGTTGCAAATCCTTCTATTGCATGAAAAATGTTTGCTCACATGTTCCTGTTCATCTACCTAAATTTCTCTTTTACCTGTATCTTCATTGCCTGATATAATCTCCCCTGTCTTTGTTAAGGGCTGGCCTTACAAGTTCTGTTATATGAAAGAATTTGTATCTCTTAATCTAAAGATAGTTTTTGATAATCTGAAGTGCTTGATACCCATCCAGAATTATCTCACCTCCTAAAGAAAGACATTCTGTTTTTTAGGGAGATGATAGGGTAATATGTAAGGGCCATTATATTCTCTTCTAGGCTGAACACATTTCAAGACTTGCCAAACTGCGATAACAGCTCCTATGGTCTGCCAGTGCCATAATATGATCCCATCTGCGTGCATGGCCGATATACTTTCCACTGGTTTTGCTCACTGCTTTNCATGGTTTAGTGGGCATGGGGGGGTTGGGTTGATGGTTGGACTTGATGATCTTAGAGGTCTTTTCCAACCATAGTGATTCTATGATTCTATTTTATGATTCACCATTCTGCTGCAATAAATATGCTAAGCTGAACCTTAGGAGGATAAAAATCCTGTCCCAGGAAGCAACAGTGACAAGTTTAAAGTAATTTTCCTCCACTGATATTCTACTGCAGGTCAGTAGAAGTTTCCTATCCTCTAAGCTCATGTTGGAGGTGCTCTTACCTGGTGTGGTTTGCTCAACTGTGGAAATCAAAGCTGCCTCCCAACTGATTTCTACAATCCTCTTCCAGTGTATTCTGCTCTCGGCTACTACCGTGCCCTGTGCCCGCAGGGACCCTGTGCCATGCCCAGTTCCCCACCACTGCTCCCCTCTCTGCCCCACCTGCGATGGCTCTCCTGCCCCTCCTCCCTCCCCTGTACCTCATCCTCTCCACACCGGAGTCTCCATCCATGTCCTTCCAGGTTGTCTTGTCCTTGGCCCAAATCAAGCAGTACTGAAAAACTCACTACCATATCACATAAAGCTCAAAAATAACATCATTCCACATGGACATTTCAGAGTCTCTGTTCTGCCCTGGCAGGTCAACTCATTTTATGAGTCACCTGCCACAATTTTATTTTATCTCAGGGAAGCCAGAAGCAACAGAAATGGCAGGAACCTGCTTCAAATGTCAACCTCATTAGGCTTTTAAACAAATTACCTTAAATCAAAGTTACATATTTTTAGCAGAAAGCATAAAAATTTTATATTTGTTGCAAGTCATGCACTAGTATCCACTCACAACAGTGAAATAAAGATGAGTAGATAAATAAGGATAATTTTTATTTCCTATTATGTTAGCACTTGCATTTGAATTATGTTGTTCTCTATTCTCTTTTATGGCTAGTTTAGGTGTGATCCTAGAGGAAAAAGAAAGAAAAAAATTAACCCAGTCAAATTACTGCACTTTTTATGCTGTATTTGAACTACAGTACCATCATCATGGAACACAATTTTGCCTACATGAAGGTAACAATTACATAATTTTTCATTCCACCATGTTTTCTACCTTCTGATTTTCTCACTGCAATACTGTAATATTGATAGGATGATTTCTGAGCTGTTTTGTAATATTTCGTTTCACAAAATGTAACCTACTCTTATTGCCTAATCCTTCCGGTAGCATTGTCCTATACCGCTCTGATCTACCTCGCCAGTCAAGCTAGGTAGACGATGCCCAAAGGAACAGCCCCCCAAAAGGTTTATATTCTTCATCTACCCTGTTAATGAAATACACACAACGTAACATCAACTAAAACAAAGAGTCAGAGGTCCAGCCTAGATGCAAATATTGGCTCCAGGTTGAGTCTCTCAGGGATTCTTGAGTCTATAAGTAAAAGAAGGAGCAAATCAGTATAAATTCCAACAAGACTGTGAAAAGCAGCTAGAAAAGCAGGCTTTTGTGAATAGAAATTGAAGTTCCTGAAGCTCAGTCATGCTGTCAGATGTTTAACTTCCTAATGTGAGAGGAAGTCATTTAGCCGGGAGGGAATTAACAGAGAAATGCTTTCGTAATTGAAGTTTTAAGTTGTTTCTCTTATCATCAAATTATAATCATGCATGGAACCGACAGAGGGAAATAAGTTCAGAACATGAGGAAGCATGAGCAGGATGATTAGCATGTTTTCCCTAAGGTATAGATTAAGCAAGAGAAATAGAGTGGGTTTTAAAGATCAGAGATAGAATTGTTGGGCATGAAAAGAAAAAAAGATTTGAAGAATGAACTTGCTTAAGCTAAATCCATTAGACATCTTTAATACTTACATAAATAGTTTCACTTTTTCTAAATGTACTTTTCTAAGTATCATTTGTTTGTCATAAAAGACCCAAATTGAAGTAAGTTGCCCACAAATTGTTCTTAATTTAGTTGGTTTACAACATTATGTTGCTACTAATGACTAAAATTCAGCATCCTTTGCTTCATTGCAATGGAGAATTGAAGAACGAAAATCAGCAGAACTGAATATGTTTATGCATATTTCTGATCACCTGATGTATCAATGTCACTTATTGCCCTCTGCTAATGTACTTTACAAACACTGAAAGCATTCATATTAGGTGAAAGAATAAAGTAGCAATTTCCATTCAACTTCCGTACATTCCAGAAAAAGCTGAATACTCTGCCAATAGTACTCTCTCTTAGTATATCTGGCTGGACGAGCTGGCCTTATGGGATCAATAACACAAAGATTAGGTCAAATCATCACTGCAAAATCTCCTTTTATCGAGATGAAATCTTCCCTTAGAAACTTTCTGGAAGGCTGCTGAAGAGCGGTTAGTCAACATTTCTGCATATGAGGTATGCATAAAGCCTGGAAAGGATATCCATTGACAACAGCGTCGGTATTTATTCTTGTTTTTGAGATGTGGGTATCAGCTGAAGTACCTCTTGTGGCTTTCCCATCAGTAACTGCTGTAGAAATAAATACGACTCCAGGCCTGCCCTGCTATGTGGTTTATGTAGATCATAGCTCCAGCGGTGCTCCCGTTGTTAGCGGTTTATAAGAAACCTTTATAGAGGAGTGTTATAGCAATTTAACATTAGGATAATGTTTTGAACAGCTGTGCATTTTCAAATGTTAAAAGCATTTAGAATTATTGCCTACTTCTTCCAATGATTAGCTTAAACAGCAATTTTACTTGTTTTTTATTAAACAAACTAAACTTTGCTTTGATGACATAATCATTTTTGGTGGGTTCAGCTCTTCCATCTCTTATTTTTTTCTCCCCCTAAGGGTAAGAATGAAGGACTAAGGAGAAACAGATCAAGAAAGTCAAGTGCCTCTTTCCGCACCATTTAACATAAAATGTATTGAATTTTTTTTTCTTTTAAAATTTCAAGACATATTTCAACAAGACATTTCTTCAATAAAATAAGCATCAAAACCTTAATCTCACTTATGTTTTAAATTATTTGCGGTAAAGGAAAGATTCTCTGAACCGCGTACTTTATAGAAAAATGGCCAGCTCCAGGCAGCAAGACAGAAGGGATCACTGTTCTGATTGCTAGACTGAGCAAAGCTGTTTGGGTAGGTATTGTAGTGAATGTACCTCTCAAAGAGTCCAAAACTATCACTCTGAAGAAGGCTATCCTTTTCCTGCAAAATGAAGAATTAATGCTTGAATGAAGTCATCTGAGTCTTTTTAGTAAGGGGTCTTGACCTGGGGGACCCACCAGCGTGGGTGTGCTTGTGAACCCCGAGAGTATGACGTGTGTGCCTGTGCTAGGGACCTCCTCCCCGCGCCAGCCCCAGAGGAGGAGGGGACGTGGCTGTCGGTGCTGGTGTGTGACCTGGGTCCTGTGTGCGGACCGTATGGGCTGGTAGTGGTCTATACTGGGCTCCAGTGTGACTGGAGGAGGTGGCTGATCTTAACAACTCTTAATAATGTGTATATAGAAAAAAGTGTCAAGAAAAAAAATGCCATTTTGTGTATTCCATGTCAACACGCCAAGCCCAAATTAGATGTACGTGGAGAAGAATTTGTGGCCTGCATGTAAGTTGCTGGTGCAGTCCCAGAATGCTCCATTCCAGCTCCAGGGCCATGAGTTTGAGGTGCTCTCTTGGTGTGTGCTGAAGGCTTCTCCCAGCCAATAGAGTCTGATGGCTACATAAAACCTTTGTGTGTCGCCCAATGCACCATTTCTCCTAGTGCTAAGCAGTTTAATTACAAGATAACCATGTTAGCCTAAACTTAGTGGTTATATTTTTTCCCCCAATGAGAAATGGTTTCTTGCTGAATTTTAAATGTCATGAGCTGTGTGGTTTCTGGACATTTTGTGTGTGACATTCAAACTGAAGATGTTCCCTCTTTTTCCCTTTTGATGCCGTGCTAATGAATTATTTTTTCACCCTTTGTGTTTATAGATGCCAAAACTTGTATCTGTTGGCCCCTAATTCCATCAGATTTTAGTTTAAATTTCCATTTAAAATGAGTCAGAGTAGACCTTTGGCTTTTGTGTTTGAGCAACACTTGGTTGCACATTTTTGCACGTCACCAAGGCAGGCATGGACAGAAACCATAGCTGCCACTTTATTATCACACAGCATTTCCACTTTGACCTGTAGTGGCCACATCTACTTACAGAAACCTTACAGAAAATGAATTCCACTGAATTCCAAAAAGAAGTCCTCTTCTTGCTGCTAAAATACACCCAGCTTCCCAATTTCTCTTCTCCTCCAGGTCTGCTACTGAAGAGGAACGTCACGCCACTGGTCCATCTGACTACAAGGGGAAGGTTATGGATGCATGCTGCAAGTTCCGCTTAAATTTAGCTAAATGGGAGATTTTTGTCATTTTACACTAGAAAAGAACTTAGAAATGTGCAGGCAAATAAAAAATAAGGCTGTTCAAATCTGTTTACAAAATCTCAACCACTGTCACTGTAATGTAAGAGCTTTATGGTTTTTATGTACTTTAGTCTGAAACATTCACTGTCACTATTGCAGTTTGCAATTACAGTGAAGTGAGGCAGAAAATAGAAGTTCAAGAACGTATTAGAGTAATGAAGTTTGAACTATTATTTGAAAGGTTGTTGTTATTTTAATAAATATTTAATCTTCCTAGCTGTATGGATTCCTAATTGATCTTTAACTATTATTGTTCCTGGACATTTCTCATCAACTTCTAATTGCTGTTTTAAAGCAATGGGGAATAGAGAGGATAATGTGCAGTGGTTGAGGGAGATTGTTACACCATTCAAACATGCCTAATAAAGTATTTTTAACAGCTCTTTGCAGGAAAGGAAAAACTGAAGTTCATATCAGCTACCGTAATCTCTTTCTCAGAGCTCCACGGTCATATGCCAATAAACCATCACTAACAATTTAGGGTTTATATCCACGTTAGATGAAAGTAGATTGTTAAAAGCTTTCCATATTAGTTGAGTTGAAAACACTCATATTACTGAAATAAAGCTTTCTGGTTGGTTATCAAGAAATCTCTTTCAGGACTCATGGAAACTCGAGATGTTTAGAAAAAAAGTCTTTATCATCCAGCTATAGTATTTTAATAAATAATATGTTAATTTTCTTCGTAGCAATCCCTACAGTGCTGTGCTTTGCATCTGTGACCAAAAGAGTGTTGATGACACACCAGTGTTTTGCTGACTGCTGAGCCATGCTAGCACAGTGTCAACTTTTTTTATTTTGTTTTTCTTTTTCCCGCTCTGCTCCCCCAACGAGTAGGCTGGGGATGGGCTGGAGGCTGGGAGGGGACACAGCCCGAAGAGCTGATCCCAACTGACCGAAAGGATATTCCCCACCACATGTAGTCACACTCAGCAGTAAAAGCTCAGGGAAGGGAGGAGGAAGGGGGACACATTCATGGTTATGGTGTTTGCCTTCCCAAGTCACTGTTAAGCATGATGAAGTCCTGCTTTCCTGGAAATGGCTAAACATCTGCCTGCCAGCGGGAAGGGGTGAACGAATTCCTCTTTTAGCTTTGCTTGAGGAGATGGCTTTGCTTCACCCGTTAAAATGTCTTTATCTCATTCCATGAGTTTTCTCACTTTTGCCATTCCGACGTGGAGGAGTGAGCGAATGGCTGGCTGGGGTCTTACCTGCCGGGGGGGATCAACCCACCGGAGTTTACATGAGAAGGTTTGCAACAGCTTGTTAGGACAGATTGGACAATTTATTTCCTGATAAGGCTGGCACGGGAGGTTTATTTTAAGACAACTTTATATGTTAAGATGTTAGTGGGTGTTAAGTGGTTGTAGGTTTTTAAAAAATTATCGTTGTTGTTGTTACTAGTATTATTGGTATTATTTGTATTATTTGTATTCCTGGACAGACCTAAGAGCTGATTATAACTCCCATGATATCTAAAATGCAGCAGCTTGCTCAAGGCCTGGTTTCTGTATATTTAGAGATTCTTAGCATGACCAGGAAGCAACAGACAAATTTAGGCACCTCCAGCACAAATGAAATTTAAATATTGTACATCAGAAAACAATAATATTATTCTCTATTTTTATTTTATTTGCAGTGAAGACAAGTTTGTAGATTCATTTTTTTTTTATATCTGTATTATGGAATTAGAACATGATGTTGAATTTGTTTTTAATAGTGATGCAGAAGTATTTAATCAGCTTCGATCTCATGTTACACTTATAATACACTCTACCAATTATCACCAGAGAATTGATCTGTTAGAATATTGTGTTCTACTGGTTTATACATAACATGATTTATATCATTAATTTTAGTAATTTTCCTTAAGAAATAATGGAATAATCTTATCACGTTTATGCCTCAAGCATTGCTACACAATGATTTTTGCTAGAGGATGACACTTATTACCACTTTGGTAACAGCTAGGTATTGAAATATGTTTGAGGATTTCAACCATAATTAATACTTTGCTAATATATTCTAGGCTTCATGCTTTGATAGACACAGATGCTAGGAAATAAGAACTGATTGAAGGGCTTTGAGAAACATATATTCATTCTGATTTTTATACTGATGCAACAGAAATTTCAAATGCATTCCTTGTCAGGAGCTTATAAAATTAAGTATTGTTTTCTGAATGCAGGTTAGGCAATTGGCCACCCTGTTCCTAGGTCAGGAGCAAACAATTTGCATCAGTTTGCATTTTCGTATTTGCTTAAAAATGAGCTCTGTTATTTAATTTCTTTTTAAATGCTTATCAGTGTCTGAGAGGAAATGTGCATTTGCATGTGATCCTTTGTGACTTTGTTCAATATTTGTCAGTATTGCAATTGCATGTAAATTACTACTGGCTGATTAATATAGCTGTGTTGGCCGTACAGTTTGCACATACAAACATGAACGTATGTGGGATTTGATACAAGATGCAATTTGATACAATTTTGAATCTACACAATGAAGGTCATTTGGAATGAAAGGAGCTACAACTTTGTAAGAGAAAAATTTCTTTATCACAACATGGTCAAGGGTGTAGGATCTTCAAGATGCCATATACACTCACCTGTTAATAATAAACCATTATTTGTACCATGAATAGTAAACCTTCACTTTTAAAAAACAAAATAATGGGTAACTGAAGGGCAAATTCTAGTGGGAGCACCTGAATGTCCTTCCTAGGAATGCATTTTGTGTCTAGCTTTGGCCTGGAGTTAACTAGAGTGAAATAAGTTGTAAACAGAAAATCCTTTTTTTTTTTTTTTTTCTTTTTCCTTTTCTTTTTCTTTTTCCTTTTCTTTTTCTTTTTCTTTTTCTTTTTCTTTTTCTTTTTCTTTTTCTTTTTCTTTTTCTTTTTCTTTTTCTTTTTCTTTTTCTTTTTCTTTTTCTTTTTCTTTTTCTTTTTCTTTTTCTTTTCTTTTTTTTTTTCTTTTTCTTTTCCTTTTGTGCTTGAATAAAAATAAAGTAAAGCACTTTAATAACCCCACAGTTATTTTATAAGGCTAGCCTACAGATACATGTTTCTATTAAAAAAAAATTCTTTGCTATGGAAAATAGAATTGATTTTATACGTAATCTACTGACTTCGCTATAATTACTGGTGTAACCAAAGCTTGACTTTGACCCAATAAATACTCATCTTCAATCATGAGTTTACATTATTGCATCCCCTTGAATAGGTTACTCTTTATTATTTATATGTCTGAGCATGAGAAACACACATTTAGAAGCCAGCTTGTAATTTTGACATGCGAGCATATTTATGCCAAAAGTAACGAAAAAAATAAAGTAGATTTGGGGCAGGTAGATGCCACCCTAGTAAACTGCATGGGAAAAGCTTTCTCTGAAGTTTTAGCATTATTAATCTTTAGATATCTCAAATGCTTCCTTACACTTAGGGAGTACAAAGGGAAAAGTCAGTTCGCTGGTGCAACGGCAAATAAAATAATGGAGCAGAGGGAAAAGCATTTTAAATAAGTTGGTCCTCCTTATTAGTTGGCATACAGGGAGTGGATGCCTTTCTCCACTACCCAGTTTATCTCTTTTTCAGAGTCCCAAATTTCTGAAGTACAAGAATGTAATCTGGACCACAATGCCTCTCTAGCATCACTCCCTTTGTGTAACAACATGCCAGTGGGACTGCCAGGTGTCTGCATATTACTGTGTTTTCCCTCTGGAAAATGTAATCCATAAAAGCTAGGTCTGTACTATCTCTAGTCTCATGGAGGAGTAGAAATTCTGCTTTATAAAATTGTATTTTGTTTTCTTCATTCACATGCCTACTGTCTACTATCCAGATCTGCACAGTGAAACCATGTTCTGAAGTTACTTGGGAAGATAAATACCTTCACTCTGAATGTCCATCCCCTTCTTCCATCTTCCCCCAGCTTTATATGCTGAGCATGATGTCATATGGTGTGGAATATCCCTTTGGTCAGTTGGGGTCAGCTGTCCTGGCTGTGCCCCCAATTCCTTGTGCCCCCCCCAGCCTCCTCGCTGGTGGGGTGGGGTGAGGAGCAGAAAAAGCCTTGACTGTGTGTAAGCCCTGCTCAGCAGGAACGAAAACATCCCTGTGTTATCAACACTGTTTCCAGCACAAATCAAAACCATAGCTACACACAAACTACTATGTAGAAAATTAACTCTATCCCAGCCAAAACCAGCACAAACTGACACTTCTCTTTNCACTTATATGTATGTCACAGAGAAGAAAAGAAAAACACAAAACCAAAACACCCCAAAAAAGATTATGGCTTGTGGTACTCTGGCAGTTCTTGGATTTTTTTTCCCTAAAACCTCATTAACAGCCCTCAGAGATATTTCATTTCTTCTTCTTCCTTCTCTGATAATGTTCATTAATCCATGATATTGCTTTACTATTAGACAGAACAGATACGAACAAATAGAACAATCTACTCTTTAACACACATAGGAATCATATACTTCTTTCCATAAAGGAAATATTTTTCTTCTTGCATTTCTACATGTAGTAATAGGATTTCTTAAATCAATCTTGATTTTTATACTGTCTCCCTGAGAGTTCATTGAAGTGTTCTAATTCACAGAGACAGTTTCAAATTCATAGCTATGGTTTCAAAGAAGGCGAGCTCAGACTGCCGTAAGGCTGCAGTGATCTGCAGTCATACCCATTGACCCATTAGATTCTGGTTAAATCCGGTTTGCTTTGGAATTGCTTATTAAATATGGTCAATATCTATAGCTTAATTTACTCCATCATTATACTTGTGATGAGGGTGGTGGTTACAGAGCAGGCTAATGATAAAAACATGCTGAATAACTGGCTAATTAAAGTCACTACACTTTTTGATGGTTTTCTTAATTGGTCCTGGGGGAAATGGGGAGGCTGTTGAATCACCATGCTGATTAGAAATACAGTAGCTGCTGCAGTTCGGGTTTTATTTTGGAGAAGAAGATAGTGGCAGTTGGAGAGTCATCAGAGGATAAGAGCAATGATCCTGTCGTATGACCATTTTTAATAAGCAATTTGTCAAGGCACATTCATTTTTCCCCCCATTCAGCAAGCTTGTAATGGACTTCCTCCTAAGAAGTCATAATTTTACATCTCTCTCGAGTTATTTGGGTGTGCAGTGTGACAGCTACCTGGAAGGAGCCAGGCTGAGATGTGCATTAAAGCAGCAGGAAGTAGAAAAGGACATCCGCAGCTGATAACTTTAAGTATTTTCCCAATAAAAAGCAAAACCAAACAGTAGGTATCGAGGAAGTATAATTCTATATTAATTTCCACCTACTGTAACATTATCCTGCACCAAAAGGCACCCTGAGCTGCAAAGAAACCTTGTCATTTTAGTAAAAATTGTGTTGCTGGAGACTGCACAGTTTTTGTTAGAAATCTCTGTATTTTGCACCGAGTGCTGTTATTCTGTGAGACACGAGAACATGGAAACCGCGCTTCGTTTTGTAGCAGCATGCAAAGCAAAGCTGTCTGGAACGGTAGCAGGTATTTGGCAGGAGGAAGAAAGGAAAGAGTTTGATTTTCCTGGTCAGATCAACACTGGAGTTGCGTGTGTGAGTGTGCATGTAATGAGGAGGCATCGAGGAGAGCGATTTGAAGTGCCAATTGAGAGTGGTAAAGTGCTATGTGCATTATAGCAAGTGGAAGAGGAATCATGAAATGCATCTGGTTTGGAACATTTAGAAAGTTGTAACCTAAAGGAAAATGAACTCAATGCTAAAATCAGTACACTAATTCGATCTGAGCTTTATTCTGGGATTTTACCTATTCTTTATGACATGCAACTTAAAAAACACATGCAAACAGGAGAGCTTAGCTCGTTCTTGCTACTGCGTAGAGGAATTATCATTCTGACAATAAGCCTGTGTCGAAACTGGTGTAAATACACTGGCAAGGATCTTAATTTAATCTTTTTGTCTATACATGTATATACACCTCTATGTAGATATGTTATCTTACTGAGGTTTTACATTTCTGATCAGCTGCTAATGAAAGGATGGTGGACTTCAGTTATTGGATCATCAGCTGCTTTTTTCCCTTAGCAGGCAATGAAGAAGTTAAAATATCCTGGAAAAAAGCATATATTAAATAGTCCATTTCTCATTTTTAAAAGAAGTATATTTATTTTATTTGTTATTCATATAAACGAGTATCCATACTGCCTTTATGAACCAAGTAGAGCCAGTTTAGGCTGCTGAAATAGCTACAGCATGTAATAGTTCATTTCAAATCTTGTGAAAGGATTTATTACTACATATATGTCATCTAATTTTGTTGTTTCTGCAATTTAATATTCAACTGTATAATTTATCTGAGTTCAGTGGAATGAAGCAGCTCACTGCTGGGAAGAGACAAGGACAGACTGTTGGCTGCCTCCGACCCCTCGCTCTCACAGGAATGATCTTAGGTGCCTTAAGAGAGTCCCCTGTGTGGACATCTCCCCACAACCTGGATATAGCCAGTGCCCATTTAGACACATGGAAAGACATCTTACTGACCAGGAAAAAAAGATCATGTCTTGAGATTTACCTTTGGCAGCTGGAATAGAGGGTGGGAGAGCACCACAGCAAGTACCAGGTCACGTACCATGCAATGATAGAGTAGAGCCCCCATCCACGTTTTGTGACTTCCCTCTTAATTGAAATCTTTGCAATATAGGAAAGACCAGTTTATCCACTTCCACTTCCCTTGTGCATTTTGAATTTTTGTCAATAGTTGTTTCTTCCAGGAGCTCCCCTTGCACTCACATGAAGTTTAGCGTTTCCACCATGGCTTAAGTGTATGCTGTGTAAACACAATCTACTGTGACTTCCTGGCTCCAACTGATGCCCCCAAGATTTTGCACTAGAATAGTTGATCCCTATTATCCGTTTGCCTGCCACTTAGGATTTTATAGACCTCTGCCATGTCTCAAAAATGGAATCTCACAAAATGAAGTTTCTCTCAAAATGAAGTCTTATCATGTTCTTCTGTGGTAGCTGCAGTCATGGCCAACGCACTGGCCATGTTCCAGTAAACTGGAAAATTCAGGATTAAGCAAGTCAAATGACTCCTCAGTAAACCTACTTATCATTCTTCTGCTGACCAGGTACAAAGAGGCTTAAAACATGCCTTCAGATGTGATAAATATATATTATGAAAGAGGTATTTCTTGTGAAACAGCCCACAAAGTCTTAATTTAGGGCTTGCTGAAAGCTATTTTGAATTTGTATTAGTTAAATTATAGCTTTAGGGGTTGACGTTAAGGAGTCCCGGCATTTCTGATCAGCTGCTAATGAAAGGATGGTGGACTTCAGTTATTGGATCATCAGCTGTTTTTTTTTTCCTTAACAGGCAAACAATCTTCAACTTTCTGTGTACAGAAAATCCAATATTAAAGAAAAAGCCTCTAGACGGCAGAGGAGGTTAATGATTTTTTTTTTTTTTACTCTATTTCAGAAAAAGTGGATTGGAAATGTTTTGATTTAATTTTGAACTAATTGAAAAAGCTTATTTTCTTAGATGAAAAATTCCCAAACATAGATTTAATTGAGTGCATATTTGCTCAATTGCACACTTTTTAACATGAGAAACTAAAATTAGAATTCAGACACAATGGTGCTAGATTTGCAATTTAATATAAGACCTTTAAGAGTCCTGACAGTTTGCTCCAGGGGATAAAATAACAGTTCCCACTTTAAGAGATAAAGTTTTCTACTATTATCATTGCAACATTTATGCAGCTATGACTAAAAGTGACAGAATAACTCTTCACTGAAATAAATGGCATGGTCAACAACCTTCCACTAGCAGATAAAAGCTTCATGTCAAGTGATTTCAACGACCAAGCAGAAGGTAACCTGGCAACCTGCAATAAATAAAGGGCCCCAATGGAATAGGTCAGGGAAGCATCAATGAACTTTCTGCTCCTCCAAAAGTTTCTTCAGCATAATTTAATCAACAAAAAGATACTGCCTTCCAGATGTTCAGCACAAAACATACTGCTTTAAATGCCTGATGCCTGTTGAGTGCTATATAAGGTATAAGCATTTGTCTGATGGTGGAAAGAATGGAGCCATCTAATAAGCAGTTTTCCATTACATCATCTTACATTACCATTCATTTTCAGACCCTATTGTTGTGGTAATTTCCCTACAGTATTTTACAGTGAATGCCCTATAAGGAAGACAACAACAGATGGAGGAAGGGTGAAAGGTGTACTGGAAAAATACAACCTGTGCATTTGAATAGTAATCATAGAATCATAGAATCATAGAATCATTAAGGTTGGAAAAGACCTCTAAGGTCATTGAATCCAACCATCAACCCAACCCCCCCACGCCCACTAAACCATGTCCCCAAGCGCCTCATCTACACATCTTTTAAATCCCTCCAGGGATGGGGACTCCACCACTGCCCGGGGCAGCCTGTGCCAAGGCCTGACCACTCTTTCAGGAAAGAATTTTTTCCTAATGTCCAACCTAAACCTCCCTTGGCGCAACTTGAGGCCATTTCCTCTCGTCCTATCACTTGTTACTTGGCAGAAGAGACCAACCCCCACCTCACTACAACCTCCCTTCAGGTAGTTGTAGAGCGCGATGAGGTCTCCCCTCAGCCTCCTCTTCTCCAGACTAAACAATCCCAGTTCCCTCAGCCACTCCTCATAAGACTTGTAGGAGGTAGAAAGAAAACACATTTCTTTGGGGATGATAAGTGAAGTTGCAACACAAAAAGTGTAAACGAAGTCATTGATACTACTACTAACAAAAATAATCAGGAACTGACTTAAAATTGAGTAGACATTGTGGCAAAAGCAGAATTCTGAAAACAAAAGATCATTAAACACTACTCGACTCTGAGTGATGTGACCCTGCTTCTGTAGGACAACCATCATCCCACAATTCGCTCTTACAATGACAGCTAACATTTACAGGCGTAGGGGTGCAGAATCATTCACAAAACCCAGAGTTAGAGTGGATTTAAAACATACACATACCATGAAGAGTGAGACAATTCCTCCTTAGGAATTAGTTACTTGAGTGAATTTGTAATGTTGAATTATTTGAAAGTAGGTTTGTTAATGGAACCCACCTCCAGTTCTGTCATGACATATTCAGAGCAGTAAATTGCATAAACTTCGGCAACAAGAACTTTGACTCAAGTTATAGAAGCTGTTGCAATAGCTGGTAGATGCTGCTTATGCCTGAGATATCAAAGGACAAGGTCCAGTAAACGGAGAATAGAAGAGATGCATCCTAGAAGCACAATTTACATAGGCATCATGTCTCATTGGTTTGTGAGCTCTTTTTAAGAAACATGTACCCATGAGCAGGACCCTCGCATAAAGCAGCCACATTTCTCCAGCAGTAAGACCAGCCAAAAGAAAAAAAAATTGTTGCCTACCGTCCATTGCTTCAGGGTAAGAAAGACCCAAATGTTCTGTTTTCAGAAAGGTTGCAGCAATGTCAACACCAAGGGTAAATTATTTCAAGATTAAACTATAATTTTTCTTTTTAAAGGCCTATAAAGAAGAGTTCCTTTTCTCTTTTTCCTTGACAACTTCACATGCTTTATTAAATGTTGCAAATTGGAGTTTGCTTTGTTGTTTTAAGATCGTTTGTAAATGTATTCCTTCTCTCACAGACTCACTCACGCAGGGTCAATTTTCTGCCTATATTACAATTCCCACACTCCCATAGGGAACAAAGAATGGTTTGTCAGAAGCCTGCAAAAGGAGACAAATGATCTGTGCTCTAGTCTAATAACCTTCCTGAAGAAGAAAAATGTGTGAATTGCAAAAGTTTCACCTGTAAAATCCCTACTGATATACTAATTAAGAACTAGATCTCTTCAACCACTGAAGAAAAAAAAAAAAAAAAAAGAAAAAGAAAAAAAAGATCCACTGAGAAAGACTGGAGAAAAAAGAAATTAATGAATGAGAAGTGGCTCAACGTTGTCCCAGAATCCTTTGCTGAGGTAGGATTATGCACAGCCACAGTGCATTTTAAACCAGACTCTTAAGGATTTATTGATATTTGGAGGATATATAAAGTGCATAGAGTTTTCCATATGTAATCTCTCTGTCTCTGCCCTGTTTTTCTGTCTTACAGCTCTTATTTGGCAGACAAGACTCTCTACGTGACTTTTTTCTTTTTTCTTTTTTTTTTTTTTTTTTTTCTTGACCTCCTTATTGAAACCTATCTTGAAGTTTTTTTTATTTTTATTTTCTGGATAGGGAGGGTTGCTGTCCTGGTTTTAGCTGGGATGGAGTTAATATTCTTCCTAGGAGCCGGTATAAGTGTGTGGTTTGGATTTAGCATAAGAATAATTTTGATAACCCAGGGATGTTTTAGTTGTTGCTAAGTAACGATTACACTAGCCAAGGACTCCTTGGCTTCTCCATGCTCTGCCAGCTGACCCAAACTGGTCAAAGGGATATTCTATACTATATGATGTCATGCATAGTATATAAACTGGAGGGAGTTGTCTGGGCAGGGAGGACCTGCTTGGGAACTGGCTGGGCATTGGTCGGTGATTGGTAAGCAATTGCATTGTGCATCACTTATTTTGTATATTCTTTTGTCATTATTATAATTATTATTATTTTCCATTACTTTTCTGTCCTATCAAACTGTCTTTATCTCAATCCATGAATTTTACTTTTTTTTCCCAATACTCTCCTCCATCCCACTGGAGAGGTGGGGAGTGCGTGAACGGCTGTGTGGTGTTTAGTTGCCTGAAGGATTAAACCACAACAGTTGCGTGGAGAAAGTTATTCATACCTACTACATTTTAAACTGCTAAAATTAAACCACTGTAACTGCCACCTTTTATCCTGTGTACCTCACCCCAAACGATTGAAATAACAACAGTAGCCTGTAATGTATATGGCTGACCATAAACAACCCAGTTCAAAATATGAAAAAATAATGGATGAAACCGGTATACCAATTTTTGTGCTTTACCACATAGCTCACTCTACACTGCAATTTTAGAGAAAAATTTTCATATTAGCATCAATTTTGTTTTAAAAACAATTTAAAAACAAACTACTGTGTACCAGAAATTTCCACGATATTTCGCCCAGCTGCTGACTTTTATTCTAAATCCCATAATTCTGAAACACTTCAAAGTAACTCATTAATGTCATTAATGCTTTTGAAAATGACTTCTTTATCAGCAGTAAACTCTTCATGAAAATGCTACATGTGACACGTGAATATCACAGTCTTGTTAAATGAGACTCATTAATCTTTATCTTGAGCAACACTACTTTCTGATTTTCAAAGAATTAATGGTATCTAATTTTTTTTTTTTTTTAATTCTAGGTACTTCATCCTGCCTTTTCCTTATCTGTTAAATGTGTGGGATATCAATGCATTTCAAAGGTTTGTGGGGACAATAAGTAATTTCAAGATTACGAGATATTAAAATCCTACAGCAATGCAGGCCTTACCGTGACCTAGCATAAATGGAGCTAAGCATGTGTTTTCCCATAATAATTCCACATTTATTTTAATAACTAAGTTGTTGCTTGAGTCTTCTTATAGAAAGAAAAGAAATGGACACAAAAAAATTGTTCACAAGTGCACTCAATTTATCATAATAAGGTAGCTCTCTGGAAATTTTGATATTGAGAGATTGCCTGAGTGGAATAAATTTCCAAGGAGCTTAAAGTCTTGAACAAAACAGCACTCATTCTGACTCCGAGCAGGCAAAATCTTATTCATAGCGATAGTAGTAAATTCTTATAGTACATTAGCTCTCAGAAGGTTTTTGCAGTATCAAGACTTCTCCTTGTCTGTACAAACACTCCGTACCACTCACCCCAGATGCTTACGGTAACAGCTGAAAAACATCACCATTACACGAAGTGCTTTCCCCTTATGTGATACAACTATTGTTTTTTATTCCTATTATGAGTATGATAAAAGACCTCAGTCAGGATGCATTAGCGTGGTAGAAAAGCATGATATTATAGCTCTTGTGCAGCTGCACTTTTTCTCAGGCGAATAAGCGAAATCATATTTTGTTGTAGCAGCACAGTTAGTTCTACAGCTGGGGGGAAAAAGGTGCAGGAGTCTGAGAGTCAATCGTTACCACTCCTTGCATGCCACCTCTCTGTTAGCAGCAACAGCAAAAAAGAAAAGGCTGAGCAAGTAAAAAAAAGTGCTAAAAAGGGCATGTTTCTGTAAGTGATAAGGTGCACATCGAAGTAAAGAAGCAGCAGAGTGCTCCTTTAACTGGTAGAGTCACCAAAGCTGTTGGACAGTTTCTGTCCAGACTCATGGTATAAATAGATTTAATTTGGGGCTATAAGAGTGTGAGTTTTTCTTTCTTTCTGATCAAAGCTGAGATGCTGTAGGACACAGCTGCAGGTTCACAGTGGAACGTGGACGGTACCCGGCCTCTTCTTGCTGTTTCAGATCCATTTGACAACTTCAATGCAACTCAGAGGGAGCCTAAATGCAGGGAGCTGGATCCTTACCATGCAAACAGTCCAGCTTTAAACTAGAACAATGAGTCTGAACTAAATGTCTACCCATGTGAAAACTAATATGCAGGAAAGATACTATTTTAAGGATAACAGGGAAAAAAGAGTCATTATTAGATTACCTAACTAAGTTTTCCATGTGATATCCCCATACAACAGCCACAAAAGTAGATAAAAGTTCTTCATCTCTTCCCACTTGCTCCTGGTTTCATTGCTTCTTGGATGTACCTGAGGACCTCAATAGGTATATGTGCAGGGTATATTTTCGCACAGAGAGTGTATCTGGCTGGGTAGAGTAATTATTTGCTGCAGCAAGAAAGACCCTGCATGACATATCTGCTTCAGGGCACTCTCGGAGACTCCTGAAAGCTCGTTGCTACCCACTGTTGGTGGGTCAGGATGCCTGCCCTTGGAGAAGCTGCGGAGCCTGTGTGTGATTACTCCTGGGAGCTTGCTGGAAGCAACAGCCCATTTACTCACTGCACCAGTGCTTCCTATAAAAATATTTATAACCCTGGCATGCCTGCCTTACCGTAATCTCAAGGGTTTGTCTGGTTCAGAGAAAGCCATAATGGGAACTGTAAACTTTTATGCTTGCCCTCTCTAGAAATTGTGTTGAAACTTTTATAACAGAGAGTTTTCACCTTTAGCTTGCTTCTCCTGAAATCTTACTCACAAAGCAGTTCTATAAAGAATTTTAAATAGTGTGAGGTGTACCCAACTGGGCTTATTGTCTGCACCTGCTACGGCTTGTTGTCTAGACGCTTCACGACAAGAGCTCAGTTGTCACAGTCTGAGTGTTATCTTCACTGTAATAACATTGACGAATATTTTTTGTTCGTATCCTAATTACATTTGTGTTGAAGACAGTAGAATACTGCTTAAGAAAAACCCTTCTTTATGCAAAGGTGTCACACTTTCTTCATAAATGTTCCAAAGAAGGGAGAAGGGAAGAGACAAAACAGAAGTACTTTAGAGGTGTCGATGTTACGAATATGTTGTCAGGCTTGCTCCTGGTTTTAGTAACTGGAGCAATTATTATTGTGATGCAAAACTTCTCTGGTTCACTTCCCAAAACTACTGCTGAAAACAGGGAATATTTCATGAACATTGAAAAAGCATAAGTAAAATGTGCTTCACACTATGTGAGAAAAGCTGAGATGCACAGTTAATAGACAGCTTGCAAAACCTTCTGTGACCTTACTGAGGAAGATACCAATTACCATGAGAAATGTTCGTAATTGTCCATTTGCCAAGAGTTATCAAGCGATATCTAACTACAGTTTTTTGCATACACAGTAGATGCACTTGTGTAATCGTTTTTGGTAGGGGACACTGTTTAAGAACGCCACAAGGGCTATTTCACCTTTGCAGCACACACTGTTGGACTGATGCAGTTCTCAAGGGAATGCATCATTAATGTTTACAAAGTCTACGCAAATCCTCACTTGACAACCAAGGCCATTTACACAGACATAATATCATAGTCTTGCAACAGAAAAGGAAACGATTTCCTACATCCCTAATTAAATTCTGGAAGCCTGCTTCTCTTCTACCGCCTTTCGCTCCCTGAAGACCGCTGAGCAAGCCAAAGTTGCTGGGAATTGTTCAGGCACTCTTTGCAGTTACAGAGGGTATGTCATCCAAGTAGTGAGCCACACGGCCGTGTGACTCTAGTGACCATAACCAACTGTCATGCACAGCCCACAGGATGACATTTGTTCACACACGCGGTTGATGAATATACCTGTCACTGTAATAAATAGTTGAGCCAAGACCTAGTAGGAAGGCAGGAGGAAATACACAGTCTTTATTCCAACTCCAAACCAGAATTATTTGCTCTTTAAATCCAACCATTTAGCCAAGCAGTAAACCAAAGAGAAAAATAAAATGTACAGCTTTATTGAATTCTACTTAAAGCTACTTGATAGTAAGCTGAATGCAAAACTGATGCCCGTTGTGGTTTATCCTTTAACATGGATGGGAAACACTTCCTTATCTTATATGCACCCATGCAAAGACAATCAGAACAACAGCCCTCCGAGATGGGATCTCTCAGGTTTTGATACCTCAGGAAAGAAAAGGGGTGATGTGGGAAAACAAAGCTTGTACCGTGGCTCGCCCCTTTCTGCCTTGGTTCAGTGCAGACAGGAACGTGAACCATCATTATAAATGGGTCATAACATCTATTAACCAACCAGAAGGTGGATAAGTCTTTAGGGTTTTTTTTTTTCTTTTTTCCCCCCCACATACCTCTTCTCTCTGGTAAATCACGTAATTCGGCACAGAGATTCAGAGTCTCTGTGACATGGTCCATTTGGGCTTTCTCCCCTGCCAAGGCGTATAACAAGAGAATGAAATGTTCCTTTCCTGCCCTGCTGAAATCGTGCTCTCCTGCCTGTTATGAATTAGATTCACAGTCTGAGTGTCTCCCTCTGTGATCAGCTTTCATGACTAATAACCAGCTCATTCTGCCTTGCTAGGGCAAGAGCTTCTGACGCCGTTCAGACGTTTCAAACAGAGGAGCACATGAAGACTTCTAATTAGTACCTAAATATTCTACCTTGCACTAGTTACAAATCAGTGTAAATGCAGGCTGCAGAGGCTGTTAAAAACCCAATCAAAGACACTGACTCATCTGTTCATTGACCAGGTGGTTTTTTGCTGCCACAACACTGGCGTGGGTGCAATTTGTGGCTTTTCCCTGTTTTAGCACATGATGTTGCCTAAGACTCTATCAAGTTTCTCAAAATTGCGCTCCAAACCAGGTTACCTTGTTTATCAGCTGCTGGGTTGGTTTTTTTTCGTGTTGCTCCCTGACCTTACCTTTGCCTTCTGTATCAGTGATGTTGATATCCTTGTCCTGCAGTTCCCTGTGCCTCCTTCTGAGTTGCCCTTCATTTTGAGGCAAATTTTTCCAGAATCAATTTGTCAGACTGTTTCTCAAGCTTTACCTCTGCTTAGGAAGTTTAAAACCTCTTCCTCCTCTACTCCTGCACCCCCAAATTATTTTTTAAGCTGGAAAAGCTGGGGAAAGATGATATATTTCATATGGAGCAAGTATCAGATGTCTACTT
This sequence comes from Pelecanoides urinatrix, assembly GCA_013400755.1. Lineage (NCBI taxonomy): Eukaryota > Metazoa > Chordata > Aves > Procellariiformes > Procellariidae > Pelecanoides > Pelecanoides urinatrix. Next base: position 63,463 of record VZTQ01008978.1, on the reverse strand, counting down.
GTATGTAAAAATGATATGGTTGTATTTGCTTTTATGCATTGCTGATCATATCAGAGCAAAGGTTGCTCAGCAAGGAAAATAAACGCTTCTCTGTCTGCAGTATGTCATTCACTAGTTTGTGTATTTTCATCGTAAGCATTTTCATGCATCCCTTCACTAAATTAAATAGGTCATATTGCGTAGTGATTTATAACCTGGAGAACCGTTTGATTTCAAAGGGACAGCACAGGGTATAAATCAAAGAATGAATTTGACCCAACAATCTCCCTGAAAAGATAGACTTTCAGAGCTCCTATTCTTTATTTCTGATACATCCTTTTCAAGATGGGGTGATAAAATTGAGTGCGTGGTTCAAGGTGAGCTCACACACTGATTTACAGAATGGCCTTACAGCGTTTTCAAAAGTATTCTCTATTCTCTCCTTAGCACATTGTAACATCTTGTTTGGTTTTTAATCATTACTGAACGCCGGGCAAAGATTTTCACCGAGCTGTTCACAATGACAGCCAGGACGTTTTTCCCTGAGTACTTACAGTTAATTTAGATCCCATCAATGTATCAATTGTTCCTTCCAGTGTGCCTTACCTTGCAGCTGTCACAATGAATTTCATCCCCTATTGTGCTGCTGAGATACCATGCTTTGTTAAAATCTTCTGTCCTTTGTAGATTAACCTACTCTTGATAGTTTTGAGAAAATAGTTTCATGGAAAATTTGCCAGTTCACAACTCTCATCTTTCCAGAACAGGTACAAATGTTCAACAAAACCCTGCAATCTCCAGTACAGAAAGGAGCACTCAAGCTGAAAATGTCACAAATATACATACCTCACTGGTCAATACAGCTTTACTTAACACTGGGTCCCTGAAACCCAGGCAAAAAGCAGCGTACTTCCGATGACTTCCTCAGTGCAGTGATAAGAGGTTAACATTTGGCTTTCTCATTAAATTAGAAGTAATAACCTGTTGGCTTTACCCTGAGAGTCTAGGGAGGAGCCAGAAAAGCTGTGGAGAGCTGCTTTCTGAACTGTGGGTCTGGGTAGGATCAGGGCAAAATAGTACTCAGCTGCAGTGGCATTTTCGTGGACCAGAGATTAAAATCCTGGCAGAGAAGGATCTGACTGACCGGTGCAGGATTTTGCTGAATTGCTTTGCCTTTTTATTATACGTTATTAGTGCTTTAGATAGCATTCTGCTTGGAAACAACCAGACTATAGCAACAGTGAATGCACTGCTTCCTTGCTCATTCATCTTTCCACCGCTCTTTAGGTCTTTTCCAGGGTTTAAGGTGACCTTGCAGCTTATGAAGGAAAATAAAGGATTGGAGTTAAACATGTTATAGTTGATTGACCTACCTGGATGGCAGCTGATAACGTGCTGGAGGCTGCAAAGTTCAGATACTGAACTTCATTCTGAATGATAGGCGCTATAAAGTAGAGATAACTCATACTGTAACAGCAACATTTTCAGTGAAATGGAATGAGAAATAAGGGGATTGTCCTGCAGTCAGGGAAACGGCATGGTAAAACAGGAAAAAAGAACAATTATTGCAATATTAAGCTGATAAGACTGGTATTTTCGAATGATGTAGTGAGTTCAAGAGCAACTAGCTCTTTGCTCTGCTCAGCCAGGTAGAGTGGATGTAATGTAAAAGGCCACCCAGAATCATAGCAGCCTGTGTTGGCAGAGGAATCCTAATTTAGCAAAAGAATGAAAAGAAGAGCTTATTAGATGAAACATTTCTTCTGCCTGGATATGCAGACACTTTGAAGACAAGCTTAGCCTGAAGAATGATAAAAAGAAACTAATTCTTTTCATGCACTCATGCTGCAGAAGATAATGGAGTTGCTTCAAGTCAAAATTAGAGCTGATTGAGACTTTAAACAAAAAGCCCTTAAAAATGCCTTTAAATAAAATTAAAAAAAAAAAAAAAAGCAGTAAATCTGGCAGTGTAAAATATTTCCTGGGTCCAATGGAGACATTGAATGAGAGTCTGTTACATATATGGGGACCTGTAGCTCAAATCTTTGGTCTGAACTGGTGTCACCTATCCCAGTTAGATGACCTAATTGCTGAGCTATTGGATGATTTATTAAGAATTAGGGGTTCTTCCATTTATTTTTCTTCAAAAGGTTTTGAAAGCATTTTTTTCCTACTCAGGAACTTAAATCACGCTTATGAAACCTCAAAATAAGTTTATGGGAGAGAAAATTAGTTTCCTATTCAGCATAGGCGCTTGGCTAGTCAGAGGATGCTCAGGTCTCAAGACCACTGTGTAATTTCCATTCTCATTATTTAATGTTGTTTGGGTTTTTCTGGACTTCAAACAGTTTTGTCTTTCACTTTCTTTTGTTTCACATCATCTTCCACAGCACTTCTTATGCCTACACCAGTATCTTTGTGATGTTGAAAGAAACTCCCTCAGGAACACAACTCTGCAAATCGTCTCCTGCTGCTATGCAAGAGACATCTCTTACACAGAGCATGGGTCTCCAGTAAATTTTTTACCTGCTCCATTCTGGTGTCATAGGGTCTGAGTTCCCTTTCGTAGATAGCAAGACCAGTCTCAATGAAAAAGAGTGAAAAATCAAGTCAGACAAACTCGTGTTACTGTCAAGCTTTTAAAAACTGATCACACAATTTTCCCTCACATCCAAGTCTTTTCTGCTTTAGCAACTCCTGTGTGGATTTTGCCTTTTCTCTAAATGCTTGATTTGGATTTTGGCTTCTTTCACCATCTACACCCAAAGGAGGTAAGTATTGGGTTTGCGTGACAGGTTTTGGTAGCCGGGGGGGCTACAGAGGTGGCTTCTGTGAGAAACTGCTAGAAGTTTCTCCCATGTCCGATAGAGCCAATGCCTCTGGCTCCAAGATGGACTGGCTGCTGGCCAAAGCCGAGCCCATCAGCGATGGTGGTAGCGCCTCTGGGATAACATAATTAAGCAGGGGAAAAAACCTGCTGGGCAACAAGCAGCAGCCAGAGAGAGGAGCGAGAATATGTGAGAGTAACAACTCAGCAGACACCAAGGTCAGTGAAGAAGGAGGGGATAAGGTGTTGTTCCAGGCGCTGGAAGAGAGATCCCCCTGCAGCCTGTGGTGAAGACCATGGTGGAGCAGATACCCACCTGCAGCCCATGGAGGTCCATGGTGGAGCAGATACCCACCTGCAGCCCGTGGAGGTCCATGGTGGAGCAGATACCCACCTGCAGCCCATGGAGGTCCCCACGCTGGAGCAGGGGGATGCTGAAGGAAGCTGTGACCCCGTGGGAAGCCCACACTGGAGCAGGCTCCTGGCAGGACCTGTGGCCCCATGGAGAGAGGAGCCCACGCTGGAGCAGGTTTGCTGGCAGGACTTGTGACCCCGTTGGGGGTCCCACGCTGGAGCAGTCTGCTCCTGAAGGACTGCACGCTGTGGAAGGGACCCACGCTGGAGCAGTTTGTGAAGAAATGCAGCCCGTGTGAAGCACCATGTTGGAGAAGTTCGTGGAGGACTGTCTCCCGTGGGAGGGACCCCACGCTGGAGCAGGGGAGGAGTGTGAGGAGTCCTCCCCCTGGGGAGGAAGCAGCGGCAGAGACAACGTGTGATGAACTGACCACAACCCCCATTCCCGTCCCCCTGCACTGCCTGGGGGGAGGAAGGAGAGAAAATCGGGAGTGACGTTAAGCCCGGGAAGAAGGGAGGGGAAGGGGGAAGGTGTTTTTAGGATTCGGTTTTATTTCTCATTATCCTACTCTGTTTGGATTGGTAATAAATTAAACTAATTTCCCCAAGTCGAGTCTGTTTCGCCCGTGACGGTAATTGCTGAGCGATCTCTCCCTGTCCTTATCTTGACCCACGAGCCTTTCTTTATATTTTCTGTCCCCTGTCCCGCTGAGGAGGGCAGTGATGGAGCGGCTTGGTGGGCACTGGGCGTCCAGCCAGGGTCAACCCACCACAAGGTATTAGAAGGAAATCTGTTTCCTGTCTATTCATATATGCTGGATAAGCTAGCACTCCCGCTGCCAGATTTCGTTTCTGAAAAGGCAAATTCACTTCTCAACTCATGTAGAAATATTAAAATAGCAAATATCAATCATTCCTCATGGAAGTGAGGCGCAGAACAGATCAAAAGTAGTTCAGTGCTTCTGGTGCACATATACATATTTATATGTATAAAATCATAGAGTGAGTCTATGAAACTCAGGTTGGAGATCAGGTTGAACTCAGGGAAAAAGGGGGAACCATTTCTATTACCTAATTTCTAAGCTTATAGCACTGTATCCTTTAACCCACATGCTTTATATGGGAAATCTCTACATGCACGATAGCACACAGTTAAAACAAGAGGTCTCATTCATTATCAGTAGGAATGCTCAAAAGCTGTACCCTGCGTGACGAACAGGCAAAAAACCTTTTAGATATTCTGAAACTTTAGTAATGGGGAAAGACTCACAATTCCTTAACCGTTATGCTGCCCCACCTAGCATATCTTTTTGAAGATGTATCCATTACGCCAGAAATAGTCACATGGGTGACCTCGTACTACATTATGGTAGTTTTAGGCAAATTATTTCTTCCTTTTAGAAATCTTTCCAACAGCAAATCCTTTTACAAATACAAACACAATTTTCATTATATACTACATTGAGCATTTATCTGATAATCACTCAATCAATTCACACACTGAGGGTCATACTACTATGTTTATTACCTATTACAACTATTGCTATTATGCCTTTCTCTCAGTTTTATTTTTTATGTATGGAGCATTTTTATGCCTATTTTTAGCAGCCACTAACTGTACTTTTTTTCTTTTTTTTTTTTTTTCTCTTAATTCAGAAGTGAGAAACTGCTGCATATTATACTAGGTAAAGCTTACATGTTTTAAAAACCAATACAGGCAAATAATATATACAATTATATATTTAGTCTGCAGAAACAAAATTATACAACTGCCATATGTTTCTTTGAAACAGGAAACATTTTAATTACTGCGTTTTTAACAAATGTTTACAGAGCTGTTAGGTGTATACTGCAAACTGTAGACTAGGAAAACACATAGAAACAACGATTTGCAATTCCAAATATTTCCATATCATCTTTCATTCACATTCCTTAAGATATTTGGGAACAACTTATATTCCAGGTTCCTTTTTCCTTAGTGAATTCTGCATCAAGCTTCCTTCCTGCAGAGGTTTGAAAGAGGATTTTGTTTACTGCCAGCATAACCTCTGTTGAGTATCTGAAAGTCGAACTGTTTTTCCTGCTTCATACATCACCTTCAAGAGTAAAAAATGCAGAGCTCATAGTGGAGAATTTTGTTGCTACTAAAACAAACAGGAATAAATTTGTTCTTCTTTGCTTTTGTAATCCTAGAGGCAGGACAGCATGCATTGTCAGTAAGACCATCAGGTGCTATACAGCATATAATGTAAAAAATTCACAAGGAAAAGATATAACATATCTGCAGAAAGATCAATTTTAGATTTCTGTTCTTAAGCGTACTCTATATTAGAAGGAAGGTAGCATATCAAAATATTTAAAGTTGGTTTTGATAAACATACACAGTGATTAAATAAATAAATAAATAAGTTTGCTTTACAAACAATATCATAGTCAAGCTCTGATATCCAAAGCTGTTTCTATCAGATACTGCATTGCATTTCTTGATAAAGAAAACAGAAGGGGTTAGCGATCCGGTTCCACCACGTGAAGAACCTTGCATTCACTTCCCTGGGTTTAGAATTTCACCTTGTACGTTTGAGTTTTCAAAACACATAATCATTTGCATCCTTCTCCTAATAATTTATAATGATAGTTGTATACCACTAAGTGGAAATGGCAACACTTCATTTCATTTCATGCCTGAAAACACTTGGACATTTCTATAGTTAGAAAAAATGTTTTCAGTTATGTGTAGCTTTCAGTTGGATAAAGTCTTTCTTCTGCAGCAGGACTGCCCCCACACTTTATGTGAAGCAGGTACTTAATTCTATGTGGGATTGGTGTCAAGTATAAGAGAATCCAAGATATAACCAAATGTTGTTCGTAACTATATATTTAGAGAAAAATGTATATGCATAACAGCTCTCCCACTAACCACCTCTGTATTTCTTTCAGCTCCTAATTTTCCACAGTTTTACTTTTTTGTCCCCACTATTAACGGTTGCCATTTTTAATGGTTGGTTGTGCTGAAATACAGTATTAGTCATCACAAGCATATTTCACACCCTAGTATTAGTATTAGTATTAGTAAGGTAATTATTAATATGAAAACTTTACTATTCTGAACTGATGGTTTCTCTCATCTATTTATTTGTTGAAATACAATTGTACAAATCAAATCCTCCAGCTGAACAGAAGACATACGTCTACAAAATAGCCATTGGTATTTGGCAGCTGACATTCTCAAGTATATTTTATCTTTCTGCCACTGCTATGACTATTTCCCTGCAGTCAGCTTCACTTAGCGAAGCCTAGTTCTGCCTTCACAGCCAGAGTACCTCACCAAAATGACCAGGAGGACCCCTTTTTCCAGACCTGCTCATGAGGACCTGAACTCTAGCACAGGGCTTTCTATGTCTACATCTGATGATTTGATGAGATTCTAGTATGGAATATTTGCAGTGAATATCCATTCCATAATGTGCATCCTTCTCACTATTAAGTTAAATCAAGTGTTGATGAAGCTGCTGAACTGGTGGCCTAGGTGAACAGTGTTTCAAAAGTAGAAACACTAATCAAAAGTTGTCGATAATAATTTTTAAAAATAAATATCTTCTGTTCATGTACAGATTGGGAGCTACGAAGACGTTTACTCCCCCACACTATCTCCATTTGGCTCAACTTTTGGGTCGGAAAGGTCATGAGAACAGCTTAGCCTCTCCCTCGTTTCTTCTCTGTCCCAGTGAGGGTTTTGGGAGTGGAGTTCTTCTCAGTGGCACACACCCTGGCTGACGTCTAATAGGCTATTAGAGAGGTTTTAAATTCTTACAGCTTTACAGGTTCTGGTGCCGGGGGGGTGAATGTCGCCATGACCTGTTACTAAACCAACTCATCTGCTCAATCAGGTTCCAAGATACCTTTTCCTTTGACAGGAAGGCATTTCATTATTTTCTGACGGCTGTGCATCTGAAGGGATGAAGACTTTAAAAACCGCGATCCCCTTGCCTAATTGTTTACGATACGTGCCACTTCACACAGCTGTGATTTCTTGGCCCCAGCTGTGGGGGAGCCAGCCTTCTGGTGCAGCTGCGAGCGTACCGCGCTTTTGTGCAAGCGACCAAACATCGAGGAAAAAGATTTTGAGGCTCAAGGCCTTAAGCTGGCAGAAGTGATGTGCATCATTCAGGTAAACTGCTTAATGCCTACAGGGAGGATGTTGGCTGCAATGTACTTACCTCGGTCCTTGCCAGCAAATTATAACAGTAACTGTGATAGAAAAGAAAAAGCAGCGGAGGCCTTTGTACTCCAGCTGCTGCAAATGTTGAGCTTTTGTTTAGACTTTATAGGTCTAATTCTCATATTGTTACTTATCCTGTCAGCTTAGAATATGATTCAAAATTATTGAGGTATGTCTGACACATCATAACAAAAAGAGAAATATACCTACTCTTTCAGCTCCCAGTTACTGGTTCATATTAATGTGTATTTAACGGGGTTTTATTTAAGAAACACCTCTTGCAGTTTAGCAATCTCCTCCAGCAAAACTGTTCAAGAGTAGGGTATTTGCTGAGAAATAGGTCAGATAAAACTAATACAATTACAAAAAGAGAAGTACATGCTTCTGAACTTTTTCCTGTGCAACCATTATTACAATTTTTTCCTGTTTTTATTAATTTCTCAATCTCCTATTCAATTTTTATTCTAATTAACTAATGAATAGAAACATATCCTATTTAGAATGACATTGTACTTCAAAGCCAGAAGATGACAGGCAAATCTCTTTGGCTATTTCTTCATTGATATGGCAAGAAGTAAATGCATGTATTTTTAAAGATTTTTAAAGCAATTTTGTATTCTGTGAACCCATAGACCTACCTGAATTTGTGTGCTCAATAAAAGACAACTCTGTGCTTCCTTAAACTTCAGAGTTTCATCAAAGCTTAAGCAAAAATTCCACAAGTTTGGTGGATTTTTTTCATATTAGTCCAGGCTTCCTTCTCAGACGCTGCTGTGTCGTCTACTCTGCAAGTTCCGTTCCTGCCGATTTCCCAGAACTGTGGATTCCTGCAGCTCCGCAGAGGCGACTTATTATGCTCAAAGAGACTGTCAACAAAATCCCATCTCTAGTGACCAAGGCCTAATGCTTTTTCTCCTGCATCTTCCAGTATTCTAGTTGCCATGACAACTTTTTCCGAAACAGCCTTAACTGGCTAAAAACCTGTCTCATATCCACAGGGAAGTCTGACTTCCCTACACCAAAACCTAAACCAACATTCATTCTCTATACTATCCACCATTGCCATAGGAATCCTAATAATTTTTGTCATATTGGGCTTTTGTTTCTCTCTATAGGCATCTTCTTGCTGTTCTCAGATGGAAAAAAAAAAAGAAGCAAAAATCCCATAAACAACTTATAATGTTTTGTCATTGTCAGGAAATAGGCACTGGAGGATGTCTTTGTGAAAGTCTAGGTTGCAGGCAGAATACATTTCCTGCTTTTGGAGTACATAAGCTAAACATAATCAAGATCCACTTCACTCCATGATTACTGATGACACCTACTAATTAAATTTCACACCGGTGAAACAAGATGTGTCTTTAGAGGAGAGCTATTGCACAGGAACTTTGATAACTGCATCGTCACATGCCACAGTAAACAACTCATTAAAAGGCTTTATTCAATGTAATAGAAGACCTTATGACTATCCCCTTCTTCCCTTCATGGGAAATGATGTGCAATGTTTGGTTACCTCATGGACATTGAAAGTCATAACATATACATTATATGAGGGAAAGTTAGGAATCGGACTCCATCTGTCTGGCTCCCCAGTGTTTGTCACCTGAGGACCGAAGAGCAAGGCATTTCTCTTGAAGGCACCTACAGGTTTGACGTGACCTGGGACAGTTAGACTATTGGGAGGAAGAAAGGAGAAACAGATTGAAGTCAATAATTTCACAATATCTTTGACAGGGTTATCATATATATTTGTCAAGGTAATAACAAAAAGATCTGCAGATAGCAGTTCTCATATCCAATGCTGACTTTGAGCCCTTCTTCCAGTTTTGTACTTATCATGTCTATCTTTGAGGAAAGTGATGGTGAATAATAAACAGGCTCACATTTATGAAGTGGGTATTTGAAGTTTAAGAAGTGGGTGGCAACATCTGCAATTACTTCTCCAGTTTGTAGTCTTCTCCAGTTTGTAGTTTCTTAAGGATTTTA
>VZTQ01008978.1:41587-53487 GCA_013400755.1 Pelecanoides urinatrix | reverse complement strand
CCCCCCCCCCAAAAAAAAAAAAAACCCAAACATTTATCTCATTTAAGCTAATTTATTCCATCACTTGTCATTCCTTCAGATATAGGCAATTTCTCCTTAAAAAACCACAGGCATCTGCTTTCTCTTATAGTATCCAAGTGGTGGGGTTTTTTATAATTATTGCCTCAGCGTTTGATTTGTTTATTATTACTTGCCAGATTCAATGTGCTGTATTAAATAACAAAAGTGCATTTGTTTTGTGGTTGTTATTTAAATTTATTTCAAGAGATTTTTTACCCCCAAACTGAAAAGGGAAAAACTTCAGGATATTCCCCTTATTGTCATCCAGTTCACGTTACCATAGTTTTACTAACAGAATTAACCTTGCTTATAAGTAGCTCTTCTTTTATAATAAATTTATATTTAGACCAGAATTTTTCTGAAAGTGCACATCTTTATCTGGTGATTTTTCTACTTGTATGCGGCAGGACAAACCAGATTTCAGAATATATCAGAAATAGAAGATACAGTAATTTATGCAGACAAGAACAGGCTTTCTGCATATGTTCCTGTGACAATTTCTAAACAAAACCAAAGCCAGCCTACCAAATGCTGGGGCAGATTTTCAGTACTAGCATCTGGTGAACGCTGGATGCTAAAAGAAGGGACTGAAGTGGCATAGGACTTATTTGTTTTAAAAGTAAAATATCCATCTTTCTACCAGTATTTTATATCCCAAGTCTTGCCTTAAAATTTCTTGCTGGAATACTAAAAGTTGTCCCAAGAGAAATATTAATGTTTCCCCATTTCATTTTAAACAATGTTATTAATATCTAACTGCGTTTGTCACTTTGAAGCAGCTGGCTTGCCTGATACTGGACCTGCAAGACCTCTGCTTCATTGGTTTGCTGTTTCGTCCTCTGAAGGATGTTCTGAGCTGTAGCTGTGAGATATTTTTATCTGAAGATATTTTCCTGCTGCACATGCAACAAAGATCTGAATACTGGGCAACTTTAGGTTTCTGTTTTCAATAATGGTTTTGTCTGTCTGAGAATCTGACATTAGAATTTTGTTTTTTTTTTTTTTCTGTCAGGTTTCATTATCCTTTTTTTTTTTCTTCAGTATTTATCCTCAACTTGCATAGTTACAGAACATCTAGAAAATTCTTTCACAAATATCAGCCAATGGGCAAGTATAATACCCAAATTAGGATTAAAACCTCTTTTCTTGATGCTGGGCACTTCAAATGTATTGATAACCAGGAGACTTGGATTCAGAGGAATCAGGAGACACTGATTTTAATAGGTCTCCAAATCAACAAGTTCCTTTAGCGTGTATTTGCCTCTAGAACCTCAGACCTATTAGGTTATTTTCAGAGTTGAAGTTTGTCAGTGGTAGAGAGAACTATGTAAATCAAATTGTCCAAATCAAATGTCCAATACAGCATCCCAAAACAAGCCTATCTCAGTGATGATGTGCCTTGTTACTACCCAAGAAACCTAAAACTAAAGTCTTGTGGGGTTCTTGAGGATGGTCAGGGCATATGAACGGAGTATACAAACAGGAGGACATATGAAACTATGTATCCAACATTTTCAAGGTTAGGTCTCTTAAAATAGTGTTAATTTTTTTATATATATATGTTTGGGGTTTTTTTTTTAGAAGGTGGGAGGGGGAGAGCATAACAAAGAGAGTATTTATTATAAAGTGTGCCACTCGGCTGCTGTTTTTATCTCCTGCAGAAAAGTTATACTGCTGAAGCAAAATAAACATTTGGATACAGTTTAGCAGACCTTGTAAGGCCATCATATTTCCATTGAAACATGATTTATGGCATTGATTTTTTTTTAACCTTGCAGAAGATAGCCTACAGAAATAGACATAATTTTTTTGAATAAACTACACCAATTATCTGGTTGTCCACAGCTGACGAATTATTTATTTTTTCTCAGTGCAGTATGATGGTCAGTAAAATATAAAACTGACTGGGGCTATAATCAAAGGGTATTTCTGCAAATCACTCAATGACAATCTGGGGCAATTTTCAATTACTCTCAGGACAGATTTTTTCCAATTGACTAGACAGAAAGTGGCAAGAAAGATTTAAGAAATGCCTTGTAAGTGCTGATCTGAGAACTTAGTGCTAAATATCATCAATCTGTATCCTTCTGAGACCAGAAGATTTACAAAATAGGCTATTGAACTTACATAAGCATTCAGTTATAGAATTATATATCTGACGGTTCAGTATCTTGGGATTCTTAGTGTTAAAGGGAATAGATATAGACTCACACTTTGACTGTTTGCAATCATCAGACACTTCATTAGATTAATGACTGTCTGAACACTGACCCACTTTCTTTTCTGAAGATACTCATTAAGGTGTTTCACTGGGTTACCAGTACTAACTTGTGTATTTACACAGGTTTGATGTGAAAAGACCTAAACTGATAGCCCTGGCATAGCAACAAATAAAATATAACTAATAGCCTAATAAATATCTTACAGAAATTGTAAATTAAAGCCTTCCTAAAACTGGATATAGATATGTTACAATTGGATACACATTTTGCAGGTTTTTTAATGGTCTTGATATATTTTTAAGTTTGCAAGAACTGAATGGCAGCATATCTAAAAATGAGTTGCAACATTAGAAATACTGGTGTATTTGTGTTACAGTAGTACTAACAAAGCTGTAGCAGAAATAAAGCCTCGTTACAGTCCCCAGTCTGGTGTCTCAGACTTTCCCACCCTAGTAGACAGACCAGGGCAGAAAGGTGGAAAGAAAAATTACTTATTAGAGAGATGAGACATAGGGATGACACTCTCTGATAAAGGATCACCAGCGGTTTGGGATCTTGTAAGAAACCCAAACCATCCCAAGACAACCTCCGGCTTGGCTGCAGGGTATTGCGGCTGCCCTCCAGACCACTCGTCCCCCAGCCCTTGGCTCACATGGAGGAGGCTGCGCGCACGCCTGCCCAGCACAGGCGCTGCACCGGTACCTGACCCGTTGGGGTATCTCCCTCCTGGCCAAGGCATCAGTATTTCACATATCTCACTTCTTTTAAAAAATGTGGTAGCAAAAATGATGCACCAAAATGACAATCACGATACGTGGTGTGGTTTTGCACCGTTGACCACTGTGCCTCTCCTCCCTAACACCTCTTCTTGAGGAGCTGCCCGTTAAACATTCACACGCCAGTCCCAGCCCAAACCCAGCGTGGGAATCGTCAGCCTAAATATCAGAAAAGGTTTTCTTCCATAAACCTCTCTGTATTTCTGAAGATGATAACCAGTGCCAGACTTAAGCAACACGGAGTTTGTAAGCTCTGAGATGTAACAGCAAGTCCTTCCTCCAGACTCCAGGATGATTCTTTAGAGGAAGAATTCTAACATCTACTGCATTAGCAATTCATTTCTTTATAGATTTCTTCATATATATCTAAAGACACACATACCAGCAAAGTTCAGCATCTGAGATCCTGTAATATCACAGCTCATCCCAATGAGCATATGTTTGCTTGTGAGAGAGAAAGAGAAAATACACTTCTAAAATTTAAATAAGAATGTATTTCAATACTCAAGTAAATTGTTCTTTTTTAATTTCTTTTGGGAGCAGCCCTACTGCAGTGAGATTATTGTGAATATTTTCTTTAGAAAAAGCATTTTAATAAGAAAGCTGTAGTTTGCTCCTAAGGCCAAATTCAAAAATAATTAATAAGTATGTATTAAGATTCTACACACATGGGCATTTAGCTCAGTGCAATGAAGCAAACAAGTGAACAACTGACAGCACACTGATATGGAGACAAGCCAAATTTGCCGTAGCCGTCTTCTTCATATAGTGCAAATTATCCTGAGTGATTCATACCCTTACCAAAACACCAAACATGAACATTTTGATGCATAATGTGTTATATCTACATTCATTTCTGTGCAGAAAGGCTAATTAAACTGGTAATTGTCATTCATATCTCTTGCTATTATATTTGTATTCAAAATTGCAATAGATGCAATCTGTGTGTATTTTTTTTAATTCAAGTAGTTTAAAATTAATTTGAAGCCGTACAACAGCAATCATACTCTAATTAGTGAGATAATCAATTAATAAGCTTGTAACTAAGGGTTCTCATGTTGTAGATGGAGATTATTTCAACTGATATGAAGTGCAATTTTTGTATTAAAAAAAAAAGAAATAGTGAATCTACCCTGCAGCCAGGAGATAAAGATACATCTGTTTGTTTAAGAGGTATCATTTTAACCCCCGCACTGTGACAGTGATTCATGTGGCTATAACCACAAGACTTCCATTAAAATAACAGCTTTCTCTGGCCAAACCAGCATGCCATTCTTAAAGTGTTCACACTTGCTCCCTTCAGTTAATACATGCAAAGTGATTCCATAAAGCCATTAAAGCAAATATAATAAATGACTTCAAGACAACTGGTTATTTGTGTGGGGAATTAATTGAAGGATGCAGGGAAGAAGTATGGAGGAGGCTGAGATTAATGTACCTTAAAGTGCAGCCTTGTTGTGCCAAATGGCCTTTTCCCCTCTAACGGTAAACAAATTTGGATTTTGAACAATTTTAGACCTCAAGGTCCTGCATTAGCAATGGCATTGGATTCCTTGGGGAATCGCTTGCTTTGCTTTCCAGCCAGAAAATCCATGAGACAAACCTGAGAATTTGTGACCCACAGAATGAACTGGGGAAGACAATATTTCTTTGCCAACTTGATGGGCTACTTGCAGGAATACCTTTGGGGTCATTTGTGTCATGGTAGCTTTAGCATCAAATTAAGACTACCGGGAGGTGTACCACTACTGACAGGTGTAGTCAGATGGACTGTGCATCTCTTCCTTACAATAAATTTCTGCAGCATGTGCTGAACAGCCATTAACATGGAATAAGACCTATTCCCCAGACTGAGGTGCACGAGGGAATTAAAATTCTCCACTCTCGTTAGATGGCAATTGTTGCGTTATGGTGAGATACGTGGACCTGACAAAACCTACAGGGCAAAGTTTCAAAACCTTCGTTATAGCCTTATACCGCAAGCAGATTATAAAAAGGCTTACCATATGAAGAGTTAACACAGCTAATCCTGTGCTTTAATAACAAGTACATGCTTAAACATTATCTGATTAGAAATGTATTGGAATGATTTTCCTGTGTTGGGTGTTTTTGTTTGGTTTTTTTTTGACAATAGGTTATGACTCTCTGTCCGGAAAATCAGGATGAAATACTTATTTTTTAGACTGAATTGAAATATTTTGTTTTACTTATTTTCAGTCTCACTGAACTGAAATAGTAGCTTACCAATGAGGCACAACTACATAGAAATTTCTCTCTTAGTTATTTTTTGATTTACAGCTATAATTTTTAAGGACATACCTCTTACAAATAATCCATTCTATGTATGTTGTGCATTCTAACACCAAATCCATTGTAAGGATTACATTGAAAGTTACACCAGGGTACTCTGGGTGCAGGGCAAAAAACAGGCATCAAAGCTACTAGTCTCTGTAAAATATAATACAAAACAAAGAAAAAGAATGAATCAAAACCTGGAACTTTAAAAGTAATCTTAGAGATAAAAATGAGAGGAAGAAACATATCTCTGCATCTCTTCATTCTTATTGCTCTTGCATAGAAAGTTTTAATATTTCTACTTAATACTCCTACTTTTTGTTTCTTATGAAAAGACAAGTGGGGACAATAAAAAGAATCATTTTTTCCAGAATCAAACCTCTTGTTAGCATCTGCACGCCTTTTGAGTATGTTTACTTGCCTGGATGAAGTTACTGAAAACCATAAAATTAAAACAGACTTTTGAGTATATAACTTCACTTTTTCCAGTGCAACAGCCAATATAATTTGTATCTGCATTAATTTCTCCTTCAGACACTTAAGTACCTTGTTTTCAGGTGATTAATTAAAAATGTCTAACCTTCTTTTTACCTTAATAATTAAAATAATGAAAACAATATTTTCACTCGGTACTAATGACCACTGGTATTATCCTTTTTCTATGACTCTAGTAACACTTCTGCAATGGAAAGAACCCATAGAAATAAAGTTATTAAAAATTCTATCTATCACTTCTAGACTTATCTAATCAATTAAACCAAAAATGATTGCAACAAAATTTGTGTTACAACATAACTTTGAAAGCAAGGAAGTGTTCTTGCTGATAGTCTAGAAGGTTAGGTTTAAGCCTGGGATAAAATGACCTAGTAACCCAAGCTACCACATGCTCTTCGCAATGGTAACACAAACTGAAAATATACTTTTCCTTTTTTCTTTCCCCCCCCCCAATTCATTATTTCAATACTTTGAAGGTTATCTTGTGAGATATCCTAAAAGTGTAACTATACCACCATATAAATGAACATTTTCAATATTTCATTTAGTGTATTACTTCATAAGTAGACAGATAAAAGAATAAAATTGTTTGTTGAAGCTACTCTCTCTCCCACTATGGCCTTCTCACCAAAATATTCTGCTTTTATTTCTCAGCATATTTCATGCTGTGGACAAGGAGGAGATTGCAATGATGGCCAAACTGTGATTATTCATGCGGTGCTTATAAGTACTCATTTTTCTAAATAAACTCGCTATTCCAAAGATTCACCTCTATATTTTCTGATTCCCTTACTTTTCAAAAAATTCCAATACCAAACATTACAGTTACACATAATTTCATTTAAAATTTAAATAAGCTATTTTAATCAGTATTTACTGTGATGAATATATAAGTTTGCTTTGGTATCTGCTGAATAAAAAGAAAACACCACTACTTAAGAATTCTTCACCTCTTTCACGTGGTTATGTCTCTCAGTGCAGTCTCTGCAGTTTCTTGAGTTACTGGGATAATATATGTGCTACCTCATCAAGCCCTGATATTCTACATTCAGCATAATAATGTAAGAAAATATATAAGTTTTATTTGAAAACAAATAACAGGGAGAGATCTTATGGTCTACTGATATTAGAATTAAGTATCTTTCTTGGATAATGTACATTATATGGCAGAGAAAAGTATTAATTATATGGCTACAGAAGTTTACAAAAGGAAAAAAAAAAAATGCCAAAAGGCACAAGTTAATTCGATGGACAGCCTCACATTTCAAATTAATATCCTCTAAACAGAATTTCCTGTGAATCCAGTGAATGAAAATAAAACAATTTTGGGGAAGTGCAATGTGGTGTAGCATGAGTAGTTTGACTGTTGAGGATACTTATGCAGTGGGTTACACAATTAAAAAATCCAGATGTAAGTGCTGATGCAATAGAAAAGATAAATTACCAAGAAATAGGAACATAATGATTTTTGCCATGAAGCTGGTAATAGCGCTTAGGTGATAAATACTATAAAAACCACACACATGCAGAGACTAAATTAATGGCAAGGAACTGGGTCAGGAGGATCCCCTCAATTGAAGTTTATTAGTATTTATTCTCAGCAAAACCAAAGAGGATTATCTCTTTTTACAGGAAGGTCATTAATGAAATTACTTTCCCCAGCGACGACTGCTGTGAGCAATATCAATAGCCAAGTATCGTGTATCCGATAGAAGTTTTTATGTTGCCCAGCGGTACCTCTGAGAGGTAAGGTGACTCTTCCCTCTTGCTCAGCAATGAGACCATAGGAAGTTGAGCTTCCTCAAGGTATCATATAAATTTATAAAAATGCACTTATGAAATAGCTTGGCTGGTTAGTGAATTATCAAAATGGTAATTTGCTTCGTTTACTGTTATGGTACGTATATGTAGGGACTGGTAGATACCCAGTTGATCTGGATTCAGTTTCTGAAAAGAGGAACTTCGTATGAAGCTTGGCCAGACGAAGTAACCTCGCTGGTCCTCGGAGCTGGCTCTGCAGTCTGGGTCTGTCCACACCAAGTCTCCTCCTTGGACAGTGACTAACTGGTGTTAACTAAGTTAACAATTTTAACCAGAAAAATAAATTAGGATTTTCGTTTGTTTGTTTTCTTACCCTCCCCATACAACCACTTTATTCAGTCGATACAAGACTGTGACAGGACCCCCTCATCTGCCAGACCCTCAAGGTATGTCTGCCTGTCTGTAGCTTTCTTTAAGGTCAATTCCCTCCAAGACACAGAAGAGCCTGAAATGTAAAAAATCAGATTGTAGCAGAACAGAAATAAGAATCTTCATGTTTATAAAACAGAGAAAACCCAGAGGTGCTGATGAGAAGAGAGTAAAAAAATGTGGTTTACGAATAAGTCTCCCATTTGCTCAATGCACCTCTGCAGGGAGGTTCTGATCCCCAACCCAGGGTTCTTCCTGGGGCTTTCTGAGTTGTGTTAAATTTCACCTCGCTCTTTCCAGCACCAGAAAAGTCTCTGTCCTATCTTCCCACGTGTCTGCTGCAGTCTTTCAACTCTCCTTAGCTCCTCCACGACAGCTGCCCCAGTCCTGTAAGTTTTGGGGAAGAGCAGGAAAGAAGCAGCTCTCCCCCTTCCTCCAGTGACTTCCACTTGGCCCAAGGCAGTTCAGGGAAGACCAAAAAGGGGATCCTTCCTTCCCTTTGCCAGGTCAATCCGTCTTCAAAGATACATCACATACAGCACGCAATAAGCCGCGAACAAACAATTAAAACACATCGCTTCCTTCGCAAATTGCTACAAGCCCAAATATACTTTTTAATTTGAGTATGCAATTAATGCAAATTAAGTGCTGTAATAAAAGCTTTTTGAAATCAAATCATGTATCAGAATACATCAACAAATAAATATTTTCAACTAAATTTTCTTCCAGCCTTCACTCTTTACCAGAGATAACCTCCTATCAAAACAGTTCAAACTATAGCTATGTCACCACACTTGACTGGAGATGCCACTTACATAGGTGAGGGCAATCTTATTTTCAGGGATGGCAGTTTTTATAAAGCTTTTAAATGTTTTTCTCTGAAACTATATCCACTGGAAAAAAAACTATAAAAAGAAATTAACTTCCACACAAAGCAAAGAGAAGTTTGTCTGAATAACTGTCTACAGGAACCCATAGGATATTGGGGGGTTTACAACTGAAGCTCATGTCTCAAACTTAGCCAGTGAAAGAAGAAGATGAAAAAATATATCATTTATCTTGTACAACAATCTCCATGTCTTTGCGGTTTACATTTCTCACTGCCCTTTTCAGATATACTGCAAAAAGTGATGGTTCCCTGTGTTTAATTGGCTTCTTCCTGTCAAAAGCAGGTATAGAGGTTTGTGCCATGATACAACATGTCAGATCTTGCTGTACCCCATCGGTACCCGGTATGTGAGTTTCTACACTATTCGTACTTTTTAAATTGCTAATACAGACTTTCATTTCCTTGGCAAGGGTACATGTACAGAGAAAAGGCTTGAATAAAACTGTTTGCATGTCAATATTATTCCTTTAAATATCCACAGTTCATAAAGATTCTTAAAAAATGGGCATGGCTTTTACCCCCCAAAACAAAACACCAGAAGAAAGGTAATTTAAAAAGACCAAGTTGCATGAAAAAATTTTCATATAGGTCATTCTTTGACCAAGTTTAGTAGAAGCATAAAATATATTTCTAAAGGTACTGAAAATTGTTGAACTATTTTCAACTATATAAAATCAGTGATTTGCCTAAGTTTAAAAAAAAAATTTCATTTTCTCTTGCCATTTCCATTCCAGCTTTGAAAGACTGTAATTTTGCATGGTTCAGCATTAACCGTACTTCCTTTATTTCTAAACCTGCCAGCTGAATTTTGGTTTACACTTTGCATTTTAATTTAGGCACTTTGCTGTTCTTTTTTTCCCAGACATATTCAACTGATTTCATAACTGTATACGTCAAAGAGAGAGAGAGAAATAGGTTTACGTTAGTTAGTAACTTGGCACCAGATAAAGCAAAGTAATTTACCCTTTCTCTTCGCAAGAGTTACAGAGGTAACCAAAGTCCTGTTTCTGCAATTTTATCCGAGAAGATGAAGCCTTTGAATCTCTGCAGAGTCCTGATGTTTTAAAATCACTTTTCAAGGATCTTGGGCACATTGTTATGAAACAATTCAAAAGATCCTGCCTGACAGCTGATCTGCACACCCAGAAGTGATTAATTCCACAGTTCCTACTCAGGCCTCCCAAAAATACAAGTTGTTGCTTTTTGTTTAAGGTAGAGAAGGGTTTTAGAAAAAAACACATAACTTTCATTGCGGGAAAATCCAGTGCAATCCATGGTAGATAGTTCCAATACGAATTATCTGCAGCACTAAGAATATGAACCAATATGTTATATTCTGCTATATATGTTATAATTTTTTTAATTCAGGAGCTGCCTATTACACTCACACATACTGTCCAAGTTGTTCCTGTAGGCAATGATCCTGTCACCCCACCCTTTGGTAAGAGGAACGTATTCCTTATTCCCAATCACACATGAACATTCTTGTGGACTACCTCCAGACCTTTTTTTCCCCCCAAAAAAATCTTCTTCGCCTTTGTCCCAAGATAGAGTTCTTCTGAAAGTATTGCTACGCTAGCATTTCATCAGGTGACATAACGAATGGAGCCCCAAGCTTTTGGTTCTACTAAGGGTCTTCACATGAACTTAATAACAGTGTGTTACTGTATTCTGTCTATGGAAATACACATTTCCTGAGCAGATCTTTTGAGCCAGTAGAGCTTTTTGTTTGGAATTTGTGTTATATTTTTTTCTTACGTGGGATACATAAGTCTCTCATGCTGGTAGAAATTAAAACCTGTCTATAATCCTGAGGGATTCGGTGCTGTGCAGATGATGGTTCGTGTGCTCTCAGGTGAGGCATCTGATGGGGACACCTAGAAGGGAAAGAAAGCTCTGTAAGAGAAACTATGTGAAGCGTCAGTGCTCAGACTACAGCCTAAGCAGCCGGGGTAAGCCTCGAGTCACTGCCACCGACGGGGTAACATCTTTCTTCTGCCATCTTCTTTCATCCTCTTGTTTTCTTACCTTGTACCAGCTATGCTAGACAATTTTATTCTTTCAAACTGTATAGTATTATCCAGAACAGATAGATACATAGACAGATACATGCATACATGTATGCATAGAAGGGCATTTTTCTGAAATTGTGGTGAAATAATTTTTTTTCAATGAGAGAGGCAGCAATTACTAAAGCCAGGCCAAAGGCAGAATGAAACGATGCAACTGGGAGCAGGGCAATGGGAGAGCTGGGAGAAAAGGGAGCGAGGAAGGGTGCTGTTGGGTTAGTGTTGTTTCAAGTGAACCTGAAACATTGGTTAAAGGATGCTCATATGGATTCCTGAGTAAAATAAACAAGTGTGTAATCCTGTTTATTTTTAAAAAATAAAATCTGTTTTCTTCATACTGTGTTTAATCCTAACTTTTGTGATTAAATATTATTTTATTTTAAGCTGATCACAAGTCTCAGAAAGGGAAAAGGAAACACATGCTCCATTTTCTACCTGATATGTAAGGAAAGATTAGCACCAGAAGGTACTATAGGTTGGTTATTGTTATAGGTTGTATATATATATATATATATCTCAGGATTTAACACAGCAACATCAGGAGAGACATCCAAACTTCCCAAAAACTCACTGACAACACCATGCTCATGGTCTAACCTGTCAGATATGCCTTTGTCCACAATTTCATGTTATGGTTTGGAGGGAGAGCAAATCTGGTTTTGTGTAACTCAGATGTGTCCATGAATTAGGGGTTTAAGGAAGGAAGATATAAGCAGGGAAATTATAGAGGTGATCAGAAGCTACAAACGTTAAAGGGACACACATTTCAGAAAAAGTAACAAAACTGCCAAGGTTTGGCAAACCGTACATTGCTAACAGAGAAGCGGTACAAATGGTTGAATAATCCAAGGTGAAGAATGCAGAGTACTCAAAGTTAGCACTGGGGGGGAGGGGAGGGGAGGGG
>VZTQ01008978.1:0-41435 GCA_013400755.1 Pelecanoides urinatrix | reverse complement strand
GGGGGTGGGGTGAGGGCGGGTGAGGGGAAGGGAAGGGAAGGGAAGGGAAGGGGAGTCCTCTCTGTCTCCAGGACTTTCTGCCAGCACAGTAACTGAAGCTTCTTTTCAGGAAACTGTCAGTACATACAATTAACAGTACATATATTCCAAGTGGAGAAGGGATATATTGTATTAATAGCTCGTTCAACACACGGTGGTCCTACTGCAATTACTTTTCTTGGTTGTTTACTCAGCTATTGGATGTTTACAGTATGTGTATTGGTGCCAATATTCCATTAATATAATTAAATTAAGCTCATTACAGAGCAAAAGGAATTCATTCTGAAAGGTTATGATAAATCTTATACTCTATATATCAAGTACATTTCTAACTCTCTGTTAAATGGAACAACAGTATTTTTTAAGGACATTACAAGCTTTTAATTTATAGGTATGCTGACTTTGTAAATGTGTAATGAAATAGCTACATTTACATATGCATATTTCTTTTTCCAGAATATCCCTAAATTCTTGTCTTTTCATGGGTTATATTTTTTAAGAAAGAAAACTGTTTAATTAGAAAACATTAATCAGCAGTAAAAGAATATCAATAGGTTCTCTTTTTTCAGCACGCTGTGCTGCTAGTTACAATTTGCGAACACATGAAAATTTTTTTATAAATTACAATGAATAGTTTCTGTATTAATAATAATACAATCATATCTCATTAAAACACTAAATAGTAATAAACAAGAAAAAAATTAAGAAACTTTTTTGAATCATAATTCTGTACTATCATTAACAGTGTTAGTCTGGATTTGCCCTTTTGAAGGGCGAATTCCATTAGGATTTAATTGCAGTGTTGAATAAATAAAGCAAATAAAATATGCAAATTCAAACTATATTAGCACTAATTCATCTAGTTTAATCTCAATGTAACCTGAATTTATTTTATTTAATATTATTAATTTTAGGATGTGTGACTGAACTCCAACCAAACAAGTAATGAGACTTAACATTTGGAGTGTCACAGCTAATTAAAAAATAATCCTATGATTTCTTGACTTTCTGTAAACGTGGTTTCCTTCTTAGGACTCCAACAAAAGATCATTGAAGGCCATGGGAAATTTTTCCACAATTTCTTAAGCACTGGCTCAGGTTCTGCTGCTGTGATTGGTGAATCAAATAATCCATTATCTATAAGACTACTAAATGCTTATACCCCCATATCTCTAGCAATGAACAGCAAAATTCCATTTTCATCACAATAAGTCTTCCAGTAATATTTATTTGCCAGCAAGAACACTGTCAGTTATGCTTATAAATAGTAATAAAGTGTATGATGAGAGTTTGTGCAAAACTCCTCAATGAAATCCTGGCTGTCAATGACATTGTTCAGGAAAAAATCTAAGAAACAATCAGGATGTTTTATAGAACACAATAGCTGGAACCGCAGGAGCCTCCACAAAATATATGGCTGCCTGACAATGCATGAATCTTACCTGAACCTTTCCCATGAAGACTGATAGACAGATGCAAGATCTGGCCCCCTGATTGCTGAAGGAATATGGATCTGCGCTTCTGAAAGAAAGAGCAGGCACCCTGTTGGGAGTACAAGAGGAAGTAAATGAGTTCCAGTAGCATCACTCTGGCAGAAAAATAAATAAAAGACAAGGTAAAGGAATTTTTTTTTTTTTTTTTTAGTTTAGTAAAGCACTCCTACAGAAGAGACTTTTGGCAAAAGAAATTCGATGAAACAGGATTCTGAACATTTTTTGTAACACAAAGTATTTCTCAGGTTTGGAGGTCAGGTCAAGGCAAAATTCAGAATTGAGGACTAAACCTTAGGTGAATTCCACAGTACAAAGAGGTACAGCGACACTCCCAGCGTCAAAGAGTTTGTAGTCTAAATAGACAAGAGAGTAGTGAATGGATCTAAGAGGCAAAAAGCACAGGTGGATGAAATTACTTGATCAGTGACAGTATTAAGAATAAAATCTAGCTCTTATGTGGTCTCCTTCAGCATTTCCTCTGCTTGGCCACAAAGGTTTCTCTTTCAAATGACTATATTTTTTCCAAGAAAATTAAGTCAGAAGACATGTATAAAGTATTTTGGGGAATATGAGCAGAAATTTCTGACAAGTTCAGGATGTAGTTAATTTAATTGTAATTTTACCCTTATTAAGGAATTTACTGCTGTTAATTGAAAATACTTAGTTTATCCAAAGCCTACACCTTTTCCAACTAAACAGATTATCTAATCCCTAGTAGTATAATAAAATAACAGCAATTAAA
This sequence comes from Pelecanoides urinatrix, assembly GCA_013400755.1. Lineage (NCBI taxonomy): Eukaryota > Metazoa > Chordata > Aves > Procellariiformes > Procellariidae > Pelecanoides > Pelecanoides urinatrix. The sequence goes on along the minus strand of VZTQ01008978.1, from coordinate 39,161 downwards.
ACCAGACTATATTCACAGTGCAATGCTACTGCTAATGCCAGATCCTCTACTAATCCCCTTATGAGGAAACTGTATCACTTATTGCTGAATCTGTCAATCAGAATGCTCAAAGTTTAGAAGTAATTTTCATCATCTATGTTTCCCCTGAACTGTATTAGATAATAGCTTTTAATGAAAACTGGCATTTTCAGACTACTAGAAGTGACAGCTGAGATGCCAATATAACAAAATCTGGCAGCGTATGTGTGATATAGGCTACACTATATCTTAGTTGATTCTGCTTTGTGGTTGCTGATTTACATATTTTTAAAGAAATCTGAATATTCAATATGAATCACAAACCACTTTTACCTCAGTCCTTCTCCAAAATTTTACTATAGCCAATACCACTGTAAATCACTTCTGTTCTGAGCCTGCAAGTATTTTCACACCTACTTAATGCTTTCTTAGCAATTTCACAGTAATATGCAAAATCACATGTGTAGGAGCAATCAACATGTGCATATCTGTCCTGATTATCAAAATACTCAATTATTTTTTTTTTTAAACATTTGGGAAACTCCTGAGATAATTGAATTGTTTTATAATCAGATAATTACAATATTTATATTCATAATTCCTGAATTATTCCGGGAAGCTTGGAATGACCGATTGACATACAGTCTTTAAGGCTGCCTTTTTTACAAACCTTATCAAGTAACTAACAGCATATTTTCCTTGAAAATGCAGTTGTTCAAAAAGTTCCTTCAAGGTAATTAAATTGATGTGTCTCTATCCTCCCAGATCTATGCCTTATTCTGTTTTTAGGCATTTGGTATGTCTATAGACATATTGATATGCCTATGCCCCTTGCAATTTCAGGGAGAGCTGGTAGAGAGTGAAATCAGGAAAACTGTATCTCAGAAGGATCTCCTTCCCGTGACCATAGACCTACACGCATGTGCATACACATATACATATGCCATATTTAGAAAAATGTCAACTAGCACTACTCCCCAGTTGTTTAAGATAAATTTTAGTTCTACCAGAAAAGACAAGGTATAGCCAATCCTTTTAAGGTCTGCCAGGCAGCATGTTCATGTCCACTACTATCCTTATTCCTGTTGTCCATAAAATACTTTGATCTTTTCAACAAATTACAGTCTTCTGGGGATTTGGCAGATCCCTTACCTCCAGATCTTAATTTTCACATTTGTGGCCTGTGTCACTAGTATGGAAAGGGAAATTCATTCCCTTCAGCAACACAAGTTTGGTTATACTTGTATTTTACGAAATACTTCCTTCCTAAAAAATAAAAATATTTTCCTAAAGAAATAGTCTAACGAAGAATGGGCAGTATATCTTAATTTTGTCTTTATTCTAAAGAAAAATGGGCAGTATATCTTAAAAAAGAGAAAGTCTGCATGGCTTATAGTAGCAAATCTAAAAAAATTATTAAGATAGTAACTAAGGCCCAGATCTTTAGGATAGTGTAGCACATGTTGCAGTTCCAATGATTTCAATATGAAGCATGCTGAAATGCACTGCAGAATTATTACTTAGTGCAGCGTATTTATTTATAATTGCTGTATAGTTGCCTACACTCGAAATAGTAAAATATTTTAAGATCTTGCAGAACTCTTTCCTCCAGTGCTTAAAAGATTTTGATTGTGATTTTTCATCTATTCTCTCTAATTTTTTAACACAGAAAAACATTTCATGTAGCATTTAAAATTTGTGTTCACTTTTCTTCCTTCCAATTTCTAGTGTTTCAGTAAAACACTTATTTGCCATATGTGATCTAAAGCTCAGAAACTGATTATCTGAAGCACCAGAAAAATAGAGGTCAAAATGTGCAACTTTAAATTCAGAATAAATTCACCAGTCACTGGAAAGAAAGAAACTACGATATTTTCTTCTCAAACACTTTTGTCCTTCCTTTTGTTTATTCAAACCAACCCAGCACCAAGGATTCTCAACACCAACTGACATTTCATATTTTTAACTTAATTCAGCTTTACTGCTTCCCCATCCATTCTTCTCCGACAGGGAAAATATACAACTTGCCGTTATAAATACTTTATGACGACCCTGTCTCCCATACTCTTCATTCTAATCATAGCTATGCCACTTACCATTCATGTCAGTTTAGATATATAGAAGAACCATAAAAGTAAAACCTTCTCTCCCTGCTCTCTTTGAATTATTTTTCAGAGGGCCATAAAAACAAAACTGAAATGAATTCATGTGGAATTGCAAAGCATTAACAATTGGGTTTTTTCCTCCCCATAGGGGAGAGTGAGATAAGTGCAATGACGTCTTCGAATTTCTGATTGAAAAATAAGCAGCTTCCATGTCCACCTTGTAAATTTATTTAACACTACAATTTCACTAGCCTACAGAGGTGCACATATGTCTTAGTTTTCTGTTCCTCTGTGCTCTTCAAACAAACAAAATAGGTAGGAAAGGGCAATGTTTTTCTCCACACTGCTTTGGATGGCAGCGGAGGAAACTGTAGCTGAAGATGTACAACTGCGCGGACATTTTGTGGTAACTGCAGCAGACCAGAGTGAAGACACTCCACTCACCCTCCGAATAAAGCTCAAAAATCCTACAGCAGCTAGAAGAAAGGATGAGTTAGCACATCATAAGGGACTATATCACAGGGACTAAAGTACTCCCTGACACCAAAGCAGGAGTTCTGTGAGCAGGGAGAAAGGAAAGTAATAGTTACTTACAGGAAAAAAAGGTTTCCCAACCCTGTCCATTGGTTAACAGATTAAACTATCAAAATTACTACAGGGGAAACTTTATGAAGGATAATAATTTATGAAGGATAAATTGCTGAAGGTTTTTCTCAAGTTGAATATGTTATGCTTCTTCTCAATTCTCGTTCCTTGCTTCATACACAGACCTGTGCTTGCAAGTGGGAAATTGTCCGCTGCACCTTTGTTGTACTCGATAGAGTCACCCCAAGGGTTCTTTGGGTCTCAATTTTTTCTTAAAGGACTGCATAACCATCAGGTACAAACCCTCTCTGGCCTTCCCCCAGGCAATTTTTAAGATGGGTACCAACTCATTTGCAGTCTTATTCCCTGCCTGGTGTCCTCTCCATATAAGCAGGTGGTGAAGCTGAAGATGCAGACAGCTCAGGGTGACATTGTAGTGGGTGTTTGCTATAGGCTGCCTGACTAGGAAGAACAAGCAGATGAGGGTCTCTACAGACAGATAAGAACAACCTCGTGTTTTCAGGCCCTGGTCCTCATGGGAGACTTCCTCCACCCCGATATCTGTTGGAGGGACAACACAGCAGGGCATAAGCAATCCAGGAGGTTCCTGGAGAGAATGGAAGACAATTTCCTGGCCCAAGTGACAGAAGAGCCAACAAGCAGAGGTGCTTAGTAAGACCTCAGACTCACTGACAAGGAGGAGCTCGTTGGGGATGTGAAGGTCAAAGGCAGCCTTGTCTGGAGTGCCCACTACATGGAGTTCAGGATCCTGAGGGGAGGGACAAAAATAAAAAGGAAGATTACAACCCTGGACTTCAGGAGAGTAGACTTTGGCCTCTTCAAAGATCTTCTTGGAAGAGTTCTATGGGATAAGGCCCTGGAAGGAAGAGGGGCCCAAGAAAACTGGTTGATATTCGAGGATCACCTCCTGCAAGCTCAAGAGCTGTCCACCCCCACAAATAAGAAGTCCAGTAAAAATGCCAGGAGGACTGCATGGATGAACAAGGAGCTCCTGCCAAACTTGTCATACAGTAAAACTTAAGGAGGTCCAGAGGAGGCCACAGAAATGATCAGAGGGATGGCACACCTCTTGCTGACAGAGTCAGGGTTGTTCAGCCTTGAGAAGAGACAAAGTATGACAAAAAGGAAGCACACAGAAAGTGGAAGCAAGGGTGGGTAACTTGGGAGGAATACAGAAACACTGTCTGAGCATGCAGGGATGAGGTTAGGAAAGCTAAAGCCCAGCTGGAATTGAATCTGTCCAGGGATGTCAAAGACAACAAGAAGGGCTTTTGTAAGTATATAGGTGATAAAAGGAAAACGTGGACCCATTGTTCAATGAGATGGGGGACCTAATGACATGGGACATGGAAAGTACAGAATGCCTTCTTTGCTTTGGTGTTTATAAGCAAGACTGGCCTTCAGGAATCCCAGGTCAGACCAGAGGGAAAGGCTGGAGCAAGGAAAATGATCCCTTAGTGGTAAAGAGTCAGGTCAAAGGACTACTTAAGCAAACTGGACATACTTACGTCCATGGGTCCTGATGGGATATGCCCATAAGTGCTGAGAGAGCTGGCAGATGTGATTGCAAGGCCTTTCTCAATGATCTTTCGATCAAACATGGCAAATGGGAGAAATACCTGAGGACCGGAGGAAAGAAAATATCACTCATATCTTCAAGAAGGGCAAGAAAGAGGATCCAGAGAACTACAGGCTGGTTAGCCTCACTTAATCCCCTGGGAAGGTAATGGAGCCAGAACAAGAAAATCATCAGGAGTCGTCAGCATGGCTTCACGAAGGGGAAGTCATACTTAACCAATTTGATAAACTCCTATGATGAAATGATTGGCCTGGTAGATGAGGGGAAAGCAGTGGATATTGTGTACCTAGACTTCAGGAAGGTCTTTGACATGATCTTTCATAAAAGAAGTATGGGCTGGATGAGCAGACAGTGAGGTGAACTGAAAACTGGCTGAATGGCTGGGCCTGAGGGTGGTGATCAGTGGCACAAAGTCTAGTTGGAGGCCAGTAACTAGCGGAGCAGTGGCTGATATGCCAGAAGGTCGTGCTGTCATCCAGAGGGACCTCGACAGGCTGGAGAAATGGCTGACAGGAACCTCATGAAGCTCAACAAAAAGTGTCAAGTCCTGCCTCTGGGGAGGAACAACCTCAGGCACCAGGGCATGCTGGGGGCCACCCAGCTGGAAATCAGCTCCCCAAAAAATGACCTGGGGTTCCTGGTGGACACCAAATTGAACACAAACCAGCAGTGTGTCTTTGCTGCAAAGAAGGCTGATCGTATCCTGGGCTGCATTAGGAGGAATGTTGCCAGCAGGTCAAGGGAGGGGATCCTTCCCTTCAGCACTGGTGATGCCACACCTGGACTTCTGCATCCAGTTCTGGGCTCCCCAGTACAAGAGAGACATGGACATACTGGAGAGAGTCCAACAAAGGGCCATGAAGTTGATGAAGGGACTGGACTACCTCTCCTATGAGGAAAACTGGAGAGAATTGGCACTGTTCATCCTGGAGAAGACTCAGGGAGATCTTATCAATGTAGAGAAATACCTGAAGGGAGGGTGTAAAGAAGATGGAGCCAGGCTCTTCTCAGTGGTGCCCCCTGACAGGACCAGAGGCAAAAGGCACAAACTGAAATACAGGAAGCTCCGTCTGAACATCAGGAAACACTGTTTTACTGTGAGGGTGACCGAGCACTGGCACAGGTTGCCCAGGGAGGTTGTGGAGTTTCCATCCTTGGAGATATTCAAAAGCCACCTGGGCATGGTCCCGGGCAACCAGCTCTAGGTGGCCCTGCTTGAGCAGGGGGAGGTTGAACCAGATAACTTCCAGAGCACCCTTCCAACCTCAACCATTCTGTGAAAAAGGCAAAAGGCAAGGAAAGGGTGGGACCAAAGTGGTTTGGGGAGGAACAACCACTGGAAAATGGAGGGAAGCAGATAATGAAAGGGGGGTTTGGTTGTAAGCAGGACCCTGGTCTTGTCAAGGATGGGTACAGGTACACCTGCTCACTGTACTCAGCCTGTATTCTTTCTAAACTCTGTGTCTAACTATTTTATCTGAGTGTCTTCTGTTATCTGTGTGCAAGTGATATGCTAGTGACCTTCATGCCAGACTACCTGTCGGGTAGGAAAAAGGGTCTAGACCACAGGTATAAAAGGACTTAAAGCCAAAGCACAGAAGATACTAGTGAAAGACGCTTTAGCCTGAGCACAAGTCCTTATTTTTGCTGTATGTGGTTTATGCGGGTCCTTATAAAGGTAGCGGCCTCCTGCCTTTGTTAATCCATTTGTTTCCAGCCTTGTCCATACCAAGGGTGTTTATAAACATTGGGAGTTTGTGTTCAGCCTGGCTAGACATGGGAGCAGAGATCAGCAGCTGCCTCTTGCCTCTATGGGGCAGGAAGGGATGAAACCCCCACAGCCCTTCAGCCCGCTGGGGTTTGCCACCCTTAACAATCATCCTTAGCACTCCTGCTCCTCCTAGAGGTAAATAATTATTTGCATGGCTGTTTTAACCTGAAGTGCAGACCTCAGTCACTCTACACAGTCCTGTTCATGCAGTCACTCCAACCTTCTCAGAGTCACATTAATCTGTGCAGATAAAATAAAAAAACATTATTCTTTTGCAGGTTGTTGCTAAACTATCATTCAGTTTGTAATCCAGTGCCCTCAGCTTGGTTACAGTACATCTTTAACAGTTTCAGTCTTTACTGTGGAATTCTTCTGCTGCAAAGTTTCCATTATTCGCTGTTGAGCTTTAATATAGAGAAAGCAAAAGTAAAGCAAACTTACCTTTATCAATTAAAAAAAAAAGTTTTAGGTAAGGGTTAAAGAAAAATTATGTCACTGAGGTAGTGGGTTTTTTTATTGTCACTAGAGCTTACTATCCTTTGTCTTCAAGGAATAATATTAGTATCCAAATACGTGGCAGAGACTCTGGTTCCCTAAAGAAATGAGAAACCTCTGATCTTGCAGTCCAAGTACCAGGACTTATTTCTTACTTGCAAAATTAGATTGTCATACCAACACTTCTAGAAAAGCTCATCACTCTGTATCTATTTCTAGTTATTCAGAGTAACAGTAGAATATTTAATTTTTTTTTTTTTTTACTAAATACCTTCAAAATCAGCATGCTCATAATATGAGCAAAGAATTTGGCTCCGGATAATGATATCTTAGGGTTAAGTTGCTCTTTTAAAGTATGAATGGAGGGAAAATGTTCTAGTAAACATTTACATGTTTTTAGCATATAATTTGACTTTCTCAGTCGTTAACCATTACAGTTAAAATATATTTCCTTGGGCTATTTTAGTGCAATGGATCTGATTTGTACTCTGACTTCTCCAACAATATGGCTCCTGTCCACCCTTCCCCGTGGTGTTTCTTGCTATACCTCTTGCTGAAGTGAAAACTGTGTCTCTGTCACTTGGTAACTTCTGCCAAAAATTCCTCCCTGCAGGAAGAAGGCAAAGCCAAGGACACAAAGCCCTGCTCTGGTAGAATGCCGTACTTAACCTTGGCTCAGGCCTCTGAGAAAATTGCTGAGCTGTGAGTGAGAGCTATGAAAAGTCTGCAGGAAGATGAGAGAGGTGAAGTTGCAGAGGGAGGTCGGACGGCTGAGATGGGGAACACTACTAGCTCAAGGATTCAAGAAGAAAATCGCCAATGTGAAAAGGAGTTAAGTGTTTATGGGGAAAAAACAGGGAGGCTAGTGGGGGCTAGGAGCTGTCAGATTCTCAGCTCAAGTCCTCGGGGCTGTCCATGTCGATGGAGCTGGTGGAGGATGGCAGCTCAGCAACACCAAGGACCTGCTCAGGAGTTGCAGAGCTGCAGTCTGTCCCCTCCTGACCGGTGCCTGCCTGGCCAGCAAAGAGTCTCTGAGTCCTCGTCCTGCGCAGTGAGCATGCTCTGCGTCAGAGCTCCCTAAATCCCGGCTATCTTTTGTGTGTGTCAGGCAATCAACTCTTGTTTTGCTTTGAAGTCGCACATATCCTGCTTGTAGAGTTTCTGTGTATCTGGCTAATGGTGCCTGAGCAAGTTAACCCAAAAGAGGAATGTTAATGAATGGCAGTCTTTTTTATATATACCAGCTGAAATTAGTTAAGAAGTAGTGAATAGCTTGAAGACAAAGGCTGTTTGGGTTAGAGGCTGGATAACATTGAACTATTTCCATCACCTGAAATAGATTTATACATTGGGTCAAGAACACATAGACTGAACGTCTCTCAATTGAGATCTTTATCAACTTGTTTCAGCTGCACCTCCAGCAAAAATAAGAAAGTTTTTCCTCCAAACTAAAACAAGTTGAGAACATAAAAAAAAGTCTGTCATAATGGCAAAACCAGTAAGTGGTTATTCTCAGTCTTTAACAGGAAAAGGTTCTTTAAGCAGTCCTACAGATTGTGTTGCTTTTTACCAAATAGCCCCTCAACAGAATTACCATTCTAGTCTGTGACATGCTCTGTACGCAAGCAGAGGCAGAATAAAGACACAGTTTGCAGCTGCTTTTGCAGCTCGTGTCCTAAATTAATTCCTCAGACCTGGACCTGGTTCATGAGAGTCCAGAAGTCTGTGCTTATATGGGCAGGTGAAGACGGCCTTGTGGTTGCTCTGCAGAGAGGACTTGCCGTCTGTGAAGGCAAATACCTTGCAGAAGTAGTCATCCCAGATCTCCTGTGTCTAAGCATACCTAAAAGGTAGTGACTAGCAGGTGTCTGGAGACATCTCGTTTTCCAGGGATTCTGGGACTGTCACGAAACCCTTAGGGCTAGAGGTAAATGACTAAGCTGCTGACCAGGTCCTGGCCCACAGCTGAGCTAACCAGCAGGAGGTGGGAAACTACCAGATGGGACATGGGAAACTGCTGAACGTGTCAACGTAGTGTGACAAGGCAACGAAAATGTCCAACAGAGCTGGGAGACGTGATTGGATTTTCACAGCCACACAAAGGACAGTTATGTGAGAGATGGCCAAGCTTTGCAGAGAACTGGAAGAGAGCAACTGAGGGCATTTTGGTGAGTGCAGTCTTGCAAGGCCAACAGCACCTAGAAGACTGCATCAGTAACACCAGGTAAGGTCATGTTTATCTTAGCATTGGTACCAGAAATGCCGAATTTCTGTATAGACCTAGCAAAACAGGGAGCAAAGAGAAAAAAGTAATTAGGGGATGGGAAAGGGGAGGTACAAGGGTACAATCTATTCCATTTCCATCAGCTTATCCCAAAAGCTTTTCTAAACACGCTACCTGTCTTTTCTGGAAGACCAGGAGGAAGAAGTGAAAAACGTTTTCACTGCTTCTGGATAGTGAAAAGCAGGACAAGAGAGAGAAATGTCTTCGTGCTTCCTACCCTTTCTCTGTGATTGACTGGGAGGTTCAGGAAAAGGAGAATGGGTTAACTGGAGCAATGAACATACTAGACGGAATAAAAAACTTCTCACCCACCAGTCAACAAGCTGAAAACCATGCACTTTGCTTAAGGTGCCCACAGAAGCCAGTGCATTGCATAAACAGCTTTCAAGAACATTACTGCTGGAAAACCTCAGTGTTTACTGTGATATCTGCCTATTCATGCTGCTGCTTGACAAACTGCTAATCTGCAAGCGACAGAGTTACAGGTCAAGCAATATGCCAACCCCAATGTTTTCATGGCTTTTTTGAAAGGTTTACAGTTTGGCAGGTATAGAAAATGTGGTACAGCATAATGCTTAGGTTTAAGAGAACTGAATAGAGACTATAAAAATAGTAGTATTTTATGATGCTCTCCTGTTTTCCTGAGAAGAGGCATGTCAATTATAAAATGGGAGGCAGGGAGATTGGATTGAATACCTTCGAAAGGAAAAAGCATCGAGAAAAATCTTTCTGAATCTGAGGGCTGTAAAAATAGCTCAGGCAAATGGCACCTTTCTTATGTTTCTCAGAAATAAATATTTTGCCCCTTTGCGCCCATGCGTGACTCACGCAAGACCTCTTTACTCAAGCGTGTGCGCACCTTGTCATGCTGGCTGCTGAAGACAGAAACTCCGTAGCACACGTTTCAGAAAGAGTCAGCTCATAGCTGCTTCTGGTCCAGGTCCACACAGCATTTTGTCCTCACCTTGCCAGGCGTATGTCATGTCTTGACACTGCTGCAGGAGATGCTCTGTTCAGACCCTGTCCTTATTAGTGATGAAAAATTGCTGAATGATACCTCAGCAAAGACCCCGTGCAAAGCTGAGCAGAAACACGCCTCAGGAAAAGTCAGCTGAGCAAACTCAGTCTGGCAGAAGAAATGGGATCAGATCTTTTTATTTAAATTCTGAAATTCCCCAGTGCATTTAGGTAGTTTTCACAAAGTACTTCACCTTCACTGGTGAGTGTGTGACAGGCAATAAAGACCTCTTATTGCTCTTTGCGCTTCTTTCTTCCTCATTCATATGCACATTCCAGATGTACTCCCAGGGCTGTTGCTCATAGCTGTGTGATCTCCTATGCTGAATATGACATTCAGGACTCCAGATTCTGTTCTTGTCCCTAGAAAGCAGGTGAATGCATGCCACTGATTAGAGAAAAGGAAAATATTTCAGGACCCCTTGTTCTTGCTAATTTGTGGGCAGATTCATAACACATAGAACGAGATATGTAAGTTTTTCTGCTCTTTTTATCTCTTTTCTGCTTTTATCTTTTTTTCCTGCTGCTACAGCACTGGTTTGGGGATGAATATTTAAAGTTCTTTTTTTATTTTCTACTGGAAAACTTTAAGTTCTGCTTAAAACCCATGCTTTTAACTGGCATATTCCTTGTCTACCAATACATTCCACTATCATGCTGAGAGGGCTCCTAATGTTTTCTGTTGGTGTCTTGTGCCTTTACTGTGCTTGATACTATAATCAAGCAGAAGAAACCTTTAGCTGTGTATGGATTCTAAGAAACACCCCAACTTCCTCTTTTCTCAGAGAAAATTATATATCTGATCAAAAACACTAGCTTTACCAGGAGGAAAGGTCTTTCATCAGATGCAATTTGGTTCCTCTTTCACCTTTTTCTGCCTAAGCTCTCTTGTAACATGTTTCCCCAGTTTCCACCCACGAAGGGTTACTGATGGTTTGGCTGTGCCAGCTGAGAACACAGCATTGCACATCACACCTCACCACCAATCTGCTACGATTCCTTGAATGCCTGAAAGGGAGTGGATGAAGGGAAATGGTAGGTATAATTTGTCTGGACTTTCAGAAAGACTTTGGCAAAGTCCTTCACAGAAGGCTGTTATGGGAACTAAGTAGTCCTGAGGTGAGAGGTAAAGGTCTGCCATGGATTAGAAACTAGCTAAGAGAGGTAGAAAACAAAGAGTGGAAATAAACGGTCAATTTTCAGGCTGGCAAAAGGTTAACACTGAGGTTCAGTAAGTCTTGGAGAGACTTCAAGGACAACAGTTACTGAACATGTAATTTACCAACAAACTGAAATAAGCAGGAGAGATTCTAATATAGATGGCATTTAGTGAGTAGCCTTTTCCATACAGACTTGGAGTTATAGGTCAAGACCTCAATTTCCCTCCTCTCTGCTCCAAGGTTTGTAGGCAACAGACATATCATTTCAAGCTCCCAAGTGATCTATTGTGATTTGAGCTTTTGGGAATGCTTGAGGAAAGAGCAAAGACATAGGAAGTTTCCAACCTCTTGAGCAGCAAACTTTAAATGGAGTCCAGAGGGACTCTCATCTTTTATTACATAGAATTCATTCAGCTGTACTCATAGCATATGACCCTTAAGTAAGCAAGCCCTCTGAAGCTAATGTAATAGAACTTGGGAAGAAGGAGAAATGAGAAAAACTACCTGAAAAAAATAAAGTATGTCGGCAACACACCGTAGAAAATGACCAGGGACCAGACTTGTACGTGCATTTTCTTAAACCTAAATTACAAACATCAATATCTCTCTTTCCCCAAAAAAGTTTTCATTCTTTGCAACATGGTGATAGAAGTTTTAATTTATGATGGTGGCTAGTTTAGTCCAATGCAACTACATTTGAGATAAGTGCAAATTAAATCGTAATTAACGAATATTATTATTTTTCTGTAATGCATTCAGTGACAAGCCCATGGATAAGAATCTCATTGCAGAACAGTATGTACAACAGCTGGAAATCCTGAACAAGTGAGTAAGCCTATTTTAGCTGTGTATTTTTCAGAATGAAAACAGGGTGCTCTGTTCTGCATCCTTTTCAAGCAGTTTCATGGTAAAGTATTATCTCTGAATACATTCGTAGATATTCTTGGAAAAAGGAGTAGACAGAGAATAAATGAGCTGCCAAGATTGTATCATGACAATTCTCTAGAGAAATATTTTAGCCCTGAGACTGATTCCCATAACAAAAGTCAAAGCACACTCCGTCTCATGAAAAACTCTGGTTGTCATAGGCTACGTATAAAGTAATGGAGCACCTGAGCAAGATAAGGTCAAATACCTATGTACTTTCTGTGAAGCATGCACGTATGAGAGAAAAATGTGCCAAATTTCAAGGTTAACATATTGCATTTTTTCTTATTATGGAAAGAAAGAATAAACATAATAGAATTGCAGATAGCATGGCTGATATCTCTCTATCTGTATGATTTTTGTGGAACAAGGGTCAGTTTTAGAACCCAATTTTTCTCTTACTGAGATGAAGGAGAGCTTTTGTACTTCATTTTATTGTAAAGCGGTAATGTAATTCATTTTAGTGCAACTGTCAGGATCAACAGGATCAGAGAAACAGCAAGTTAAAACTCGTCTGGAAATCAATGTGCGCAAATCCTACACTGAACAAATTGAACATAAAAAAGTGGAAGAGTTCTCTGGAAAATCATTAGATACCAATATGGCATTTTTAAAGGGGAAAATATTACCCAGTTGTATTTGTATGGCAAGTGGACACTAGCCTGTTCCTAAACATGTTGAAAATTCAAGCCCCAACATTGTTAAACATTGTGAAAAGTCTTATACATTATTAAAGATGAAATTGGAAAACTGAAAAGTTTTGGGTCAAAAGTTCACCTAATAAGTAGCATTATGCTGACATATAGCAGCTCAGGATTTGGACACTGGCCAAGGCAGGGCACTGCCAGCACCAAATAAAATTGTTTTTTTTTCCCTGATGTACTTGCATGTTTAGATTCCCTCTGTTCCCTTTTCCCATGGATTGAGAAATGCCCAAATTTTTATTTTTTTCAGTTAAGAAAAAGAAAGTTTAACAATTTGTAAAATATAGGGAGTGCAAAACACTTACCACCATGGCTCTGGCAGATCATCCCATCATGTATCTGGCTTGCAGGATGGAGCTATGAGAAAAGGGTGTTTTTCCACTTTCATGGAATAATCAAACTAAAAAGAGTGGCAGTTTTTAAAAACATGCTTCTGAATATGATACCTCAGCAGTTCATTTTTAGAAATGAACAGAAATGAACAGAAATGGGTGTATAGATGCATTGATTTTTAATGCAAAAATACTAGTTTATCCTGGCTAGGCTAGTATCCTACAGAGGGCACCTGCCCTGTGTAATTAAATTGTGTCTCATTAATCTCTTCCTTTCATTCAGAATACAAACAACATAGTATTTTAATGTACAGGGTTTGTCATATCTGTTTAATAAGTTTTTCATAATTTTCTCAAGAGTAAATATGCCATGACTTTTGTTTCTGAGATAGATATATTAGCCTAACAATTTTCCCTTATTTTTCCTTTTATTTTTATAGTTACACTGGAAGAGAAACACCCCTGAGGTAAATATAATTCTGCTATATTCCTAATACTAGTAAAGGATTTCATTGCCTCTAAACTCATTAAGTTAGTGCTTATTAAACTATGCAGGTTGCTCATTATGTCATGGAAAATAACATTGTTATTTTATTACTAGTTCCATTTCTATGGTTAGCTCATAGTAGACCTAATTACATTGAATACTGGGATACTTTTTTTTGTCTCAGCCTGCATTTTCATCTGACTCTGCTTGATACTTTTTATTTTCAGCTTATTATATACTATGTCACAAGTAAAAGGAGTCACAACAGCTTGAAGTGATAGACTATTCTAAAATCAGACAGCGTTAGTGGGTTTTGTACTTACCTAAATTTTTGATTGTCATAGCAGAATTTTTTTGCTTTGAATTAGAAGATCCCATATTGTGAAAATATTTTTGGAGCAGCTTAGCATTATGTGAAAAACATGCAAAACCCAACCAAGCAAAGACTTTAAAAGATTTTGTGTTTTGCCTGAAAAGCTATAGAATCATTGACAATTTATACAGCTTCCTCTTCTGAAGTATTCAGAGATGACTTTTCAGTTTTTATTCTGTAGTTTTTGTTATATTCTTAAAAATGTGGGTTTTTATCCTTATGCCAAGGCAAACATCAGATAAGGAAAGTTCTTGCTTGAAATCAAGAGAAATCATGGCATTGGGGCCCTGACCTAGATATCTAATAGTCATCAAATATCTTCTCTGAATAACAGATCTCATTTTACTATCAGCACATTGGTGCATCAGAGAGAGGATTAGATAAAAGTGAACACAAGAGTGATGAAGGATAAATAAAACACTTCATAGTGTTTACAGATTATGCTTTGGCATAATCTTTGGACTTTGTGCCTCTTTCACAGCTGTGAAATTCCAAGAAATTATCTTTTTTTCCTGTTACTTTTTCTTGACTGCCAGGCCCCTCCGCATGTCACTTAGTGCATTTTTTTTTTTCCCCCATACCCACTCAAAGAGCAATATGTATATTATTTCCTCTTGGAGAATCCTCTGGAGAGCAGTAGACTTTACCGAGCTGTGCTGTCTACAAGCATTTGGTAAGAGAAAAACTCCCGGGCAGTTCTTGCAATCTAAACAGGTAAGAGAGAAATGGGATGAAAAATTTAAGCAGCATGGTGAAGTAACTAGACCAGATACTGAAAAAGCTTGTGGTAGTGCAACTCTGAATAACAAGGTGTGGAAAAGGTGAGTCTTTGTTGGCCTACAGTCAACTGCACCATTTCTGGAAACGCAATTGCCATCCCTTTGTTAAGATGTTGTTCAGATATTCTCTCAAAACTGCCAGTCGAGGTGAAGCCCTTTAGAGCAAAACTAATCATCGCTGTATAACTGCGCATCAATATATTAGCTTTCTGGGTCAACGTAAGCTTATGGTCACCTAGGGTTTTTGGTGACATCAACACACTCTTTATGTCAGCGGTGCTCCAATTTCTTCAGATTTATTTGTTACTTTGCTACCCATATACTGTATCTAGGACCTATGAATGCGAATAGCCCACAGCTGTATGGGCAGCAACCGGGAAGGGCCATCTGGCCTGTATTCCAAATGCAGTATTTCTATATCGCCCCAGTTGGGGAAATGCCATTTCCTATCTAAATAAGCGGCGCATGCTGAGATCACTTTCGTGAATTCCCTTCAGCATTGCAGTTTGTATATCCATGCCATGTGCGTAAATGAGACAAAAACAGTTATTCTGATCTAATCTTTTTGGAAACTGAGGGGCTTTTCCCACATTATAGTTGTGCACTGAGCAATCTGAAGACACAGTTCAATTTACTCAAGCTAAACCAATAAATACCAATATCCTTATCAGTGGTATTATTTTTTTGCTTTTTTTTTGTCACCAGTGATGTGCTACAATTTGCTCTGTGTATGCTTGTCATTGACTTCAGATAAATCTCTAAGTTTTTAATGGAATAAAGGTTTTCATCTGATGAATAGACGTTATCAGCGCAGATGAAACCTAGACATTTTAACATGCCTTTTCACACACATAGCCAGTGCAAGTGAATATTCATCAGCATCAGTTCATCTAACTCCAATCACAACTCATTTTAGACCCTGAGGAACTGGTAATTTTTGCCTTTGTTATGAAGAAAGAGCAATCACATTAGAGAGCTTTCTCATTCTCCTAGTAATGAGTTTAATTTGACATTTAGGAAAGCATTTTTGTGTCTCACGTAACAAGGTTGTTTGTACATTTTTTAATGGAAGCTGCACAAAGGTATACAGCACAAGTAGCTAGGTCTTTATTTTTTTCTTTGAGCTGAATGTGAGTTAAATGTTAAATTACAGTAATTGTGAGCTGTTTTAGTATTGCCTATTATGTACTAGGCTTCATTTCAGAGGTGGTTTTCCCTTAACAGAATGGGAATTCTGAAGCTGTTACACTACGCTATTCTAGAAGGCCAGAGTATTTAGGGATTACTGAGTTTCAGAGTCAAAATTTCAGTGGCTATTTGCTGGAAATCAAATCAAGAACACCTTCAGAAATATATGACTTTGTTCTTGGAGACTGGGTACTTACGGGCTTCAGCTCCTTACTATCTCAACTCCCCTGTTTTAATCATATAGAGAGTTGCAACGGTCCTCTGCATGTGGAAGATGGGTCTCTCAATGTCACTTTTCACCCGTGCATCTCATAACATTATGGAAAAAAGGACTGTGTCATTATTTTCAGTTTGCTTTTGGGGAAACTAAGGCATGGGAGAACAAGATGATCTGCCCATCTCATGGGCAAAGCAGAGCAAGAGACAGGACCAACGTGGGATGGTTTCCTGCCCACGTGAGCTTCAGTCCTGCCGTGACTGGGGAAAGGAAGCCACACTTCCTTGTTTCCACACTGGTCATTAAAGCTGAGAGAAAATCTTTAAAGGGAAAGAAAAGGCAGAGGTAATAAATCTTTTAAAAATGTTTTAAATACTCATGGGTTGAACTGAAGTAGAAACACTTGAGCCAAAATCTCACTTATCTTCATGAGGATAAAAGTTGTGAGTAGCCAGCGTGATTCTGCTGGTGAATTTAGACATGGTAACACTGCATAAGACAAATTAAGATCTAGCTAATATTATTACTTTGTATAATAATTTCTGAACTTTAAAAAACTGTATATTTATGAAAAACATATTTGTGGTCACACAGCAATGTGGAAAGCAGACATACAGATCTGATGGTAAAGTTGTGTTATACGTTTAACTCATTTAAGTTGTATCTTAAGAGAATGCAAGCTACTGTAAATACTGATTATATTTTAGAAAGGCAATGATTTACAATTTCATCAAGGACCCTGACATAAACAGTAAGAGTGCACTGATGAAATGTGTGGATGTCAAAAGAAGAGGCATTGTCACTATAGGGTAACACACAGAAGGAACTGGATGAGCTCAAAAACTGGAATGAAGAGAAATTCAGTAGGAAAAAATACTACGCTGCATAACAAGAATGTCTGCTATTAGTAAAAAATGGAAAATGGCTGAAAGAGGTCAGAGGAGAAAATCTCCTAAACCTCTACAGGCTGGTTAGAGACCTGAACAAAGTAAAACCAGTCCTAGGAGTTTTCATGTGAAATATTTCCAGCAGAAATACTTGTCCAAGGAAGTACTTGTCCCTCTGAGATTTAGGCTGCCTCATGGATGATTAAGAAAATACAGAGGAGTCATAATTATGATGTTGGGAACTAAAATTTCAAGAATGTTACTATTGCTGTCTGTATCAGATTTACATGGCAAGGTTTTGGTAACAGGGGGACTGCAGGGGTGGCTTCTGTGGGAAGACACCAGAAACTCCACTGTATCAGACAGAGCCAGTTGCAGCTGGCTCCAAGATGGACCCACCATCAGTGACGCTGTGATAACATATTCAAGAAAGAATAAAACATGCTGTGCAGCAGATGTGAGAGAGGAGGGAGAAAATGTGAGAGGAGCAGCCCTGCAGACACCAAGGTCAGTGAAGAAGACAGGGAGGAGGTGGTCCGGATGCTGGAGCAGAGATTCCCCTGCAGCCCATGGTAAAGACTATGGTGAAGCAGGTTGTCCCCCTGCAGCCCATGGAGGACCACGCTGGAGCAGATATCCACCTGCAGCCCAAGGAGGACCCCACGCCAGAGCAGGTGGAGATGCCGTGAAGGAAGCTGCAGCCCATGGAGAGCCCATACAGGAGCAGCCTGGCAGGAACTGTGGCCCATGGAGAGGAGTCCATGTGCAGGAGCAGATTTTCTGGCAGGACCTATGGCCTATGGGGGACCCACGCTGGAGCAGTTTGCTCTTGAAGGACTGCACTCCGTGGAATGAACCCTTACTGGAGCAGTTCGTGAAGAACAGCAGCCCATGGGAAGGACCCATGCTGGAGAAGTTCATGAAGGACTGTCTCCCATGGGAGGGATCCCATGCTGGAGCAGGGGAAGAGTGTGAGGAATAAGGAGCAGCAGAGAGAACATGTTATGAACTGACTGCAACCCCCATTCCCTGTCTCCCTGCACTGCCTGGGAGGAGGAGGTAGAAGCTGATTGAAGGAGGAATGAAGTTGAGCCTGGGAAGAAGAGAGGAGTGGGGCAAAGGTGGTTTTAGTTTGTTTTATTTCTTACTATCCTACTAGTTACACGTAATTGACAATAAATTAAATTATTTTCCCCAAAACAAGACCGTTTTGCCCGTGATGGTAATTGATAAGTGATCTCCTTGTTCCTATCTTGACCCACAGACTTGTCATCATACTTTCTTCCCCTGTTCTGTTGGTGGAGGAGGAGTGATAGAGTGGCGTGGTGGGCACCTGGTGGCCAGCCAAGGTCAACCCACCACACTGTCATCAGCAAGATCTATTATATTATTTTCAAGTGATAGAAACAGATTCAAGAAGACCTCCACAAACACTTAAATGTACTCTTTATCTCATAATAGCTCATTTATACCAATGTCTGATCAATGCAGGTTAGTTTTAGAGGAAAAGCTCTAAAGGCCTCTAACTGGGTCTTTGTTATTGGAATGCATACCGATACATAGAAATGCATCAGAATGCGTCTTCTGAATTTTCTAGCCTTTCTTTTACTAGAAAGAATGTGAAGAGCTCATTAACTGAATTCATCTAACTTTTCTTATTCATTTATTGATTCACTTATTGTTATAAAAGTCTAATTAGTATGATTGATGTTGACATCTGCTACAGTGAAGTGCTTTTGATTTATTAGGAGTGTGGAAAAATATGCTTTTACAATTTCTTTCTGACTCGAAATGTGCAGGTTTCATTTTTTTTGCAAGAGAAGGGCCAGTTACCACCCACCCTTTTAAGCACCTTAAAGGTTTACTTCAGAGATGGAAGAATTCTTTGGTGTTATGAATTCAGGAAAGGCTACATCAGAAGTACACAGGAATGTTTGCTGAGTTACTAAGGACATTGCAAAGAGCTGAGGAATAGGAAATAGGAGTGTCCAGAACAGTAACCCCCAAATCCTTGTATCCTCTTTCTCCTAAAGGCCATAATGATTTCTGTGTTGCAACACTTTTTACAGCAAAGAGCACCTTGGTCTCAGCAGATCTACAGACTCAGTTCACTTAATAAAGTTAAATGTCATAAAAAGAGCTGGAAACTCTGGTGTGAGGAGAAGACAGGACCTCCTCCCCCCAAAAAAAACCCAAACCCCACACGCTGTGTGCTGAAATTCTGAAACCAAATAATTGCCTTCTGTACACCAATTCTATAACTTCTCTCTTTCTAACCCATAGCAGAGGTTATGTGATACTTTTAACACGCTATTCCATTTTTATTGGCACTGAGTTTGCCCATGAGTAATTCTAGCTTATATATTAAAAACTAAAACAAACTAAAAAACCAAAATGAGAAAGCAATGTTTATGAGAGTGCACTGACTCATATTTCTCTATCCAATAAGCCTTCAAGTTCATCTGTCTTACTTGCTTCATCACAGAGATGGTTCTTAGACTGTGGTACTTTGTATTTCCTGACAACTTGAGTAGATTTTCAAGGGAGAAACATCCTTCTTAACAGCTCATGCTCTAATATCACCCCAAACAAGCATAGTTGGTGGTACTAATAATCTTCTCCTTTCATTATTCCCCTTATGATTTTTAGTGGGAGGGTCTTGCCTTTATCACAGCAATCTTAGCTGCATAACATTTTTAGACTGCCTGTAATTCTGCGTTAAAAATGAATTAAAAATAGAACTTTTCTCCTGGTAATTCTTTTTGTTCATAAGAAGAGTTGGTTTCATTTTGGTAGCCAAAGGATGAGCTCTTCATATCTATCTGAGATAGTAAATTTTGCTGTTCTCCAAATTATGCTACTTATGCCGACAGGATTTCCCTCGAGATAGGGAACTCATTATTTTATTTTTTTCTCTTAAAAGGTAATGCTGAAAGCAGAAATTGATTTAAAAAAAACATTTTTTCATAGATTTCCTTGGACTTTTTGGAAGACGCACAAATTTTACAAACTAAATGCTCTTCTTTACTCTGGATTATATACATATTGGTTTTGGGGGGTTGTTTGGTTTTGTTTTTTTTTTTAAATAAATATAACATAACCTTTCTTTCACCTTACCATGTGTTAAAACATGGCGGTACACATCTGAGTGCACGGCCTTACAGAGCTCTGCAGTCCTGCTGGAATTTCAACCCCTCTGGTCTAACATATCATTCCATGTTAGGAAAAAGTACAAATTCACACAAACCAGAACAAATTCAATGGTTTTACGTCCATATCTGATGTAAAAATGATAGGGAACTTGAGCCAGCACTTCATGGCATTGCTGTTGTGTAACAATGTACAACCGTTGTTAGGCTGAAAAAAAGACATTAGACATGCGTGACTGTTTGGAGAGAAGATGGTAAGTGTGGAACGGATAAATGCTCTTTACATGAAGAACCCAGTATAAGTGGTATACTTCTTATCTCTAGCCTCGTCATCCTACTGGCATGATAAATCATGGATTGGCTTTTGCTTTTAAATGAATATCACTGGTTCCTTCACTGATGTCATAAAGGTGCGACTGTTTAGAAATCCCGCACTCAAGATTGAAGAGAACTTAGTGAAGAACATCATGATACAGGTGTGATCTCCTTCACAACACGTACAAGATTCAACCTGGGTAGAGTAAATAGGGAGAAAAAATGATCCTACCATCCTAGGATGCCTTGGGGAAGTATATGATTTTAAAGATAATCTCCGAGCACAACAACAGAATAAAGCTTTTGGGGAGTTGGATAGTGTAAAGGATGGACCTATACATTGAACACAAAGATTCACAATCTATAACTGGAAGCATCTGAAGATAACAGAAAACATCACAAATATCATCCAGAGATTTAACTGCAAAAGAGCAACTCAAGATGTTCCTAGGTTTGTAAGCCATAGAATAAGTAGCCACTGTTTTGTTTCTTCATTATAACATCCCACAAGGCACACCTGACTATGATGTCTTCTGCAGTGTGTAATTAAACGCTTCCATTTTTTTTGTTATTGTTGTTTTAATCATATTTCTTTCCTCCTGCCATTATAAGTTTCATTCATTTGCCACATCACCTTTATTATTTATTTAATAGAAATTATAACCGTACCCTTAGAAAAAGAAGATGCCTTTCTTGATG
This sequence comes from Pelecanoides urinatrix, assembly GCA_013400755.1. Lineage (NCBI taxonomy): Eukaryota > Metazoa > Chordata > Aves > Procellariiformes > Procellariidae > Pelecanoides > Pelecanoides urinatrix. Next base: position 18,069 of record VZTQ01008978.1, on the reverse strand, counting down.
TCTCAAGTCAGAGAATAAACCTCATCCTTCTTGGAGAAGCATCTTGAGATAATCCTTTTACTTAGGCACTGACTGTCATGAAGAAATTCATTTGTCTGAGATGAGTGGGAGGAATCCCATAAGAAACGAATAGGAATGGGATTACAGTAATATTTGGTAACAGCCAATGGATTCTCCTAGTGAAACCAGAACATAAAATGTAAAAACACCGAGAGAGAGACATCTTGCTGTAAGGTAGCATGTACAGAAAAAAGGATCTATACAGTCCTAAAGAAAAAGGTTGTTCATACAGGTGGACAGAGAGGCATCTTAAGTATGACATTACAATAAAATCCTATGGGATTTCAAGTGTAGCTGTCAGCTAAACAATCTGTCAGTTAGTCTGAGAGAAGAAGATATTTCAGGAACAGTTGAAGGAAAGCAGAAATTGAGAAGCCTAATTTGTTTAGGTGTCAGTATGGTTACTACACTGCCCTAGCCTGTTTAAAATGCTGCATGAGACATGGTGGACAGGGAAAGAGACCTTGTGGTCTGTGAGAGGACCAGAACATAATGTCCTGTTGTACCCCAACATTTCTCTGGAGTCTGTCAAGATGTTTTGCACTTTTCCTTTCTCTTTCTATTAAATCATCTTTAGCTTAATTGTGTCTTTATTTTTATTTTTCTCTTATGAATGTGATAAAAATAATTGCTGTGGGGCAGATTTGCCCTTATTTACAGGGAAGAAAACCCATATAGCCTTCTTGTGCTCTTTCTGTTGTTTCACTATTGTCTTGAAGTAGTAAGATATCTTCTTTTACATATGTAATATGTACATGTGTATATATATTTAAAAAAAACTTGAAAAAGCATAAATATATATATTTATGTTTTCAACACTGACAGAGAGTGACTTCTCCTTAAGCTACCTGAAGTCATGAAAAAGACTTACATTAAGGCAGCAGGCTCATTATTGGAATAGAGCTCTGTCATTATCAAGACACACTCCAGGTGTTCATTCCCACTCCAGTTCTGTGACAAATTAGTAATTCTAATGAGTGCTCATATGGCAACAGTTATGATGGCAGATCCCTTACTCCTGTGGCTATGGCAATAGCATATCATGGGGTTAGCAATTGCCTTGATTTCCCATAAGTAATAATAAGAATAGACTGTTACATTTCTAGTAGAAGTTTATTGAGCAAGGAGGACATTAGAAGATACTTCTACTTAGATTGGGATAGTTAAAAATGTGCTTTCCGTTTAGTTACAAATTTTTCCCCAAGGAACCTGAAATGGGCTTACCCAAATTATAGGCTACTCCTTTGCTGCTCTGGACCTTAAAATAGATACAAAGAAAAAGAAAAGAAATGCCCCCTTTATCTCTAGTGTAAAAACCCCAACATTTGAGACTATAGAACTCACTTTTCTTTTTTTTTTTTTTTTTAAATTATATGATATCTTTTGAAGGCTTTCATTATTGGTGTGTACTGGAAACCATACTACAAGGTCTATCTGCTCCAGCCAGACTGGTGGTCCATTTAAGGGCCTAACATTGAACCATTGAGTTCAGTCTGACTCCGATGGCATGTATCAAGACTAAGCCATGAGTACTTAATATGTTCTTTAATGTAACGGTGAAAACTCACAAAGGTGAGTAAAGGAAACAAGTGTCATCAGAAATGAGAGCACTAATATGGTAGGAGGTGAAGTGTTTGGAAAACAAGACTGTGTGGGAAAAAAAGAAAAAGAAAAAAAAAAAAGGTGACTGTTTATACCCTGAATTAATCAGTTCTGACTTCTAATATCCTGCCTGCTCAATAAACTTTAACTAGGAACGTAGCACTACACTCTTCTTATTACATATGGGAAATCAATGTGATTGCTAACCCCACTAAATGTTATTAGCATAAACACAAGAGTAAGGGATCTGCCATTTTAACAGTTGCCATATTAGCACTCCTCAGAAATTAGTGCTTATCTGTCACAGGTTTCAGGCACTGAAAATGAGCACCAGGGATTGGATAGGACAAGGACTGAATTTCATCCTATTGATGTGCTTGCATGAACTTCAGAACTAACACAGTTCTTTTTTTTTTTCCTTTTCATTTTTTCTTTTTTCTTTTTTTTTTTTTTCCCTCTCTTTAGATTTTGTTAAGCTGGAAACTCCAGTCTCAGCTTTGAGATTTTGTTGACCAGTATGGGATTTTTGATATTTGGGAAGATAATCCCCCCCAAAACCCATTCTGTACTAATGGATTTAGATGTTTCTACCTCTTGGGTACCAAAAAATAAACCTTTTTAAAGGCTGCTATAAGGTTGCCAGAATAAGAGAACTGATGGAAGAAGCTAACCTCTTTTGTTTTCTTTAACACTCAGGTAAACAGGTATGAAAAAGAGCATAGAACCCAAGCACATTTCATAATTTTAGCGCACAAAGATGTAGTGACATTCTTCAAGTAGAGAGACGTGGTGGTCTCCATTCAACACTTCTGCTATAAACACCCAGGACATCCAGGAGCAGCAGAAGTTATTTTAGAAACTATCTATGTCTTCTGCCTATATACCCATTTCAAACACGTGAGTAACAGATGGCTTGGTTTAACTGGATTTTAAAAATAATGTATCTGTCTTGCTTGTACTTCACCTTTGAAATTCTTTCTTGCCTTTAAAACCCTCATCTGAAATAATTTGAACTATTGATCTTTAGCACTCATCACAAAGTCTTCTTTTCCTCCAGATTCTCTGGAAGTGTAGGGGCACAGACAAGATGAAACAGATCTTGGAGGAAGCATGGTGCATGAACTGTTGCTACGCTGCTTTGGTGTGAGTGGATTTGTGAGGGGTCAGAGGGAGAGGTTCACAAACAGAAGGGCCAAGAGTGATGGACAGGTATTGTTTCATCTTCAGAAACTGAAATAAAAGTGAAACCACAGAAATTCTGCTGGGAATATCTATAAAAAATATGAGCAAATTGTTTAGAAAACACGTTCCTTAAAAGAAATTATGACATACATATTCTAAATAGGATTCAGAAACATCATTCTTTACCCTGAAGGGGTTTTCTGGTGGTTTTGGTTTGGTGTTTGTTTTGTTTGTTGGGTTTTTTTAATTAGATAACATTTTACCTAGGACAGATAATAAAAATGTTTTTCTTATAAAGGGGGAAATCCAGAATAATGGTGCTCTAGAAAACCATCTCTTATCAACAAACATTTCATGTTCATTTACTGTGCTTGCAGTCTACCAGGTGTATAATTATATTTATAATTTACAAATTTTTGGTATCTAGTTTCTTTTCACCCTTGGCATTTATTCTATTTATTTGGTTGCTTCACTACGAGGGTGTGGTTCATGATTATTCTTTCCTTGAATAAGAAACTTTACCATTATCCCAAATTATGCTATCATTTCAAGCTGGTAGAATTATTAATATTTAATAAATTAAGAGATCAATCTGCGTTTTCCCTACCCAATTTATGAATTATTCACAAGTTCATCTTTTTTTCCTCTGTTGTCTACATAACCATTGGTGAAGAAATGTATTGCCCACCAGTTCTACTTTATGGTTGCTTTAAAACAAAAAAAAAGATTTAAGAATGGAAGCTGGAGTACATCCAATATGCACATAATTAATTGTTTAATATAGTGTTCTGAAGCACTTTGCTGTCTTAAAAATTCTAAAAATAAATATTTTTAGAATAACTCAATTTTCAAAATAAAAGAGAAAAAAGACAAAAGAGAGAACATCAAGGGTAAAAATCAATGAAATTTAACGGTGCAACCTTGTAGCCAAAGCACAGGCCTCTTGCACCCATGAAGGAGAAAGAGATTAAGGAAGGAATAATTAATATTTACTTGCCTTGAATCCAGACATAAGCATGCTAACCTGGTGTGACCGGCAGCTTCCATAGGCTTTTTGTGACATTGTAGGAGCACAAATAGCATGACCAGTGTGGCAAGCATTTTCTATCAGAGCTACCTGTGTGTGTGTATCTCTCTCTATATAAAGTAACATGCAACCACAAAGGGAAAAAATAGAGGTTTGTGGTGTAGTTGCACAAACAGGATACAGGAAAAGTATTGAGAACAAACATGCTTTAAGATCAGAACCAGGAATGGAGAGTGGCAGGTACAACGTCTGGTGGAACCAGGATAATCCAGCGGAACAAGGAAAAAAGAGGTAAACCCTGACAAAGCCAGAGGAAGTCCTCAGATAAGTCCAATTAGGTCAACTATGTAGAGACAGGTGAGATCAGCCCCTTTCTTTTGGGGATGGCATGAACGACCAAGCTCAGAGCATCCTTGTTCGAGAACAGGAGGGACTACGGAAGCATCTCTCCTGGAAAAGATTTTGTATTCTGAAATGTCTCTGTGCCTGAGCATCCTTCAGGACAGGATACTGACTCTTTTTATTTTCCCAGGTCATGAGGTATTAAGGTAAAAAGAAAAAGCAACTTTTTCATCCCAATTAGGGCTCTAAGTCAGGCGAGTTCTTCATCTTCCCTTTAACATTATGCGCTTGTTATACAGGCTTAGAATTACATGTTTAAGATTTGCTATGTACTTCACTTCCTTGCTGTAAATTGGGATTTATACATATATACTGATTCTCTTCTTTCTATGACTGAACATTACATCTCAATATAAATCCTTCAGAATGGCTTCTGCTGTTTTGGCAGATCAAACTATTTCTTCCTGAGGTTCAGCTTTTGGCCTCCTTAGTTACACACTTCTGGTCCAATATCACTGAAAGTGACCCATAGTTGAGTACATCAGCCTGAATTAAAGAAATGCAGATCAGGGCATCATATCTAAATTAATTTCCTGACTTTGCATTCAGTCTTCTCTGCGCTACCAATTATGAAAATGAAAGATAGGGCACTTGGAAACTGAAAGAGGACTTTGACAAGGTTGCAAGTCTGCTAAATTACGGAGACCTTGCCGGTTGCCAGTGTTTGAGGGCACTTGCACATACAGAGTCAAGGCCAGAATGAATTCTGAAGCTCTACAAAATGTGTTTTAAATAGATATAAATTTAGACCTTCACCTTGCAATATTCTACCTCCTGGTGACATAAGCAGGCAGAACTGAGCACCTTTGCCAGGAAATGGGAAAGTACAACGCCATCTAATACGTACACTGGTGTTATTCACTACAACATCTCTATCCATATATATATATATATTGTTCTGCCAACACCAGTAATAATGTCTGAGGGTTTTTCCCCAGGGATATTTGACATGTTGCCTTGATAGCAATACTGATGACTGGCCATCGATTCCCTAATAAAGATATAATAATTCCATACTCCACTTAATGCAAAGTGTACTTTGCACATTAGGTACTTCTGTCGGTAGAAACAGTTAATAGTGAGCTCTTCTGAAGGCACACCTCTTTTTCTTGAGGAATGCCAACTGCATGCTTTAGTTGTAAAGCCCTTTCTGTGGCTCTGAAGCTCATGCAGTTCAGTAAGGAGAAGTGCAAAGTCCTGCCTCTGGGGAGGAACAACCTCAGGCACCAGGGCATGCTGGGGGCCACCCAGCTGGAAATCAGCTCCCCAAAAAACGACCTGGGGTTCCTGGTGGACACCGAATTGAACACAAACCAGCAGTGTGTCTTTGCTGCAAAGAAGGCTGATCGTATCCTGGGCTGCATTAGGAGGAATGTTGCCAGCAGGTCAAGGGAGGGGATCCTTCCCTTCAGCACTGGTGATGCCACACCTGGACTGCTGCATCCAGTTCTGGGCTCCCCAGTACAAAAGAGACATGGACATACTGGAGAGAATCCAACAAAGGGCCACAAAGATGTTTAAGGAACCGGATCATCTTTCCTATGAGGAAAGCTGGAGAGAACTGGCACTGTTCAGCCTGGAGAAGAGAAGACTCGGGGATCTTATCAATGTAGAGAAATACCTGAAGGGAAGGCGTAAAGAAGATGGAGCCAGGCTCTTCTCAGTGGTGCCCCCTGACAGGACCAGAGGCAAAAGGCACAAACTGAAACACGGAAGGTTCCTTCTGAACATCAGGAAACACTATTTTACTGTGAGGGTGACCGAGCACTGGCACAGGTTGCCCAGGGAGGTTGTGGAGTTTCCATCCTTGGAGATATTCAAAAGCCACCTAGACATGGTCCCGGGCAACCAGCTCTAGGTGGCCCTGCTTGAGCAGGGGGAGGTTGAACCAGATAACTTCCAGAGCTCCCTTCCAACCTCAACCATTCTGTGCTCTACACATTTCCTAATAAGTCTCCCAAATCTGTGGGAAATGATGAGCGACTACAGCACTTAACCTGAATTTAGGACACTATATGTACATGTAACCACTTAAAACTGCAGATGTCATTATAACCCTGAACTACTGTGGTGTGTTTTCTGCTGATTGCCAGAAATGTGTATTTAATTTAAATGTAAACTGATATTTACATGTTGATATTTAATGTAAATTAAATGTAAATTGATATTTAAATTAACTTTACTAATACTGTTACGCTGATTTTTTTTATTTAATACACATTATATTTTATAGGTTGCTGAGGTCTCTGCCTGTATCCTTTTTGTTAATTGTCTTCTCTGAACCCTTCAGATATTATTTGTTATGGAGAAAAAAAGATTTTTTATTTGCCTTTTTTTTATTTTTTAACATATTGTTCTATTTGCAACTGTTTTTACCAGCAGTTTGTTCATCTCACAACAAGGTGCAGGCATTACTTACACCTTGGGAGTTTGTGGGTTTTTTTCCACCCAGGTGTTTGTGTGACTAATGGCTCTATGGAACTCTGTAGGTTTGATCAATTATTTTGCTTCATGTAACAAATCATATTGCAATCATATCTTGCAGCTAGAAACTTTAGAGAACAACACAAGTCTCTCTTTTATGGAGAATTTAAATTACATGAGTCATTTTTAAATCATTTGATAAAACACTAGACAGAAAGGGGGATTGTAAGTGTTTGATACTGCTTCAGTGATCGTTCTTATTGTTACAAATACAAACAATTTGGTATTTTTCCTTGGTACTGTGCTCTGCTAAAAAACATGCTGTCTTTTCAGAAAACCTAAAAAATATAAATAGCTTGTGTACATCAATATAAACCTGGTTTGCCCTCCAACATAACCTCCAAAAAAAATGTATTTGTTTGTGGCATAGGCAAATTTTGAACAATAGAAGTAAAGTATTAAACCTTGTTTATGGTCCTAACTTGTAAATATATTAAAAAAAAAGCCTGAGTAACTTCAAATGTTTTCAAGTTTACTTTCACCACCACTTGCAATGCCATTATATATATTTAATTTCGATATATAGTGAACCTATGAACTTTTTCTGTATCAAATATTTAACTTTACTAATACTGTTATGCTGAATTTTTTATTTAATACACATTATATTTTACAGGTTGCTGAGGTGTCTACCTGTAGCCCAACAAAGCACAATGTGAAAACACATCCTCTCCAACTGACAGGGTTATGTTATATTCAATTCCATTAATCCTTCCCATAGTTTGGTTGGTGTTTATGGATGAAGTGAAAGTGTTTTGCTTTCTGAAGGTTTGAATTTTAAGGATGGTCTTTAGACCATCAGCCCACGAAATTCTGTCTGCTTTCTGTAAATGATGTCCAGGACACATTTTTCCCTGGGCAAGTTTGGTTCCTTACAGCTGTTTTTCTTTTCTTTTTGTTTGTTTGTTTGGTTGGTTACTCACAAAACTGGTATCATCACTTTGGCTGAAAAAAATCCAAAATATAGATAAAAGAATGCCTAAACTTAGCTCTTTTAAAGTGGCAAAAAGTACCTGCAGGATGAATTTTTTTGCCCACCAAAAGGAAACCTATTTTATCCTTAAGCACATTTTATTCTTTATTTCTGAATGAACATTATTCTTCCAGTTCAGATTCTACCAGTATTTTCCCCACTTTTTTGGTCTTGCTGCTGGCCTTCAGAATACTGATTGAAAATATTTGTTCAGTCCTGGTTCTGGACATTCTCAACTCCCTTTTCCATGTACTAAACAAACTAGAGTAGCACGATCCTTTATGCTATTCTTGTCATGAAATTAATAAATAATGTACTATTCACTTAAAAATTTAAAAAGTATGAAAAGTGATGAATTTGTTAATTTGAAGAGCTGAGTTGAAATGACTCATATAAAAGAAGCTGGGTATAAAGAAGTAGCTTTGGGTCATTGTTGCAATTTCATTTATCAGATGCTTTAACTTAATGGTCAAATCATTTGCCCCATCTCTCTTTCTTCCATGACTCATACACATATGCATACACTCTTATGCTATTGCTAAAAGAAAACAAAGCATTATCAGCATTATCTTATGGAACTTTTATTAATCTCCATACTATATTGTACAAAAATAAAAGTAATGATTTTGTACATCTGGTCTGCCCATAGGAACAACAACTTTTATACTTGTTTTATTACCCTTCATAGCATGTTCCTGGCACCAGTAATGGCTAAAACAGATGCACTGACATTTGGTTTGTAGGACTTTGCCTATCTCCTGTTTTGATGATTATGTGACAATCTACCACTTTGATGAAGCCATGGAAAAAGCAAATGATAAGATGCATTAGGAAGAGCATTATTGTTAATTACTGGGAAGTATCAATGTTATGCCAGGCACTGTTTAAACCTTGTATAGAGCATTGCATACAGTTGTGGTACTATGCTTTCAGGAAGTATTAATTACAGATGAAATGGATGCAGAGGAATATTCAGACACGGAGTGCCTCCCTTGTGAAATTTGGATGTCAGCTTACTTTTTTCTTTTCATCCAAACAAACCAAAGTCTGAGAGGAGATGCAATTGCTTTCCATATATGTAATAATTAGAAGATGGTCATTGGAGAAGAGCGACCTCCTGTGAAATGGTAACAATGGCACAAGGGCAAGAAGTTTAAATTAGCCATGAATAATTATGAATTTAGGTTTGTAATAATAAGGGCAGCTAGAAAACTATGTGAGAATTTAAGAAAAATGGGGGAACAAACATGTTTGAACACCAAACTTGGCCAGTCTATGAAGGGATCGAGTGACATGGCTAGGTTGTAACTTAGAGGATCATATAGCCCTCTGGTGCTATATGAAGTACTGGTGCATTTGCTATGGATACATAATTCATAAATCAATATGCCTCTTCTATAAACACATGACCAAAGGGGTTAGCCCACCCTTTTTGTAAACATTGAATTACTCAATAGACATTTAACAAACTAATGAAGTACTTATATATAAAAAAAATTCATTTAAAAAAGAATTTCCTTCTGATTCAGCTTTCTTGTACTAAACATTCTTTGTGTCACATTGTGAAAATTCTTTAACTGAGACATGACTCATTCTGAGTAGAAAAAAGAAACCATTGTAATTTCTGTAAGAAATTCTTTTATTTCATTGCTATTTCATTTGGCAATATTACCATGCACATTCAGGCACTCCTCTTAAAAATTTCAGTGCCACAGATCTGTATCATCACATGCAATATTAGCTTTATTTATGGCATAAAGTTTACAGATAAATAAGCAATAAACTCATAACTACAAGAGAAATCAAGTATTACTTCATCAGGCTGTCTAGATTTCTTCTTTGCCAGAACTAAAATGACATTATCATAACAAGGCATTACTTTTCTCAGTCTCTGTAATGATATAAATATTAAGGGATGATCCGGTGTAGTATACTGATTTCACAAAGAAATGTGTCAAAAGTTTGTAATGAAAGTAAAATCCTTTCTGGTGTTGACTGACTGATTCATTAGATGTGCCAAATCTCTTCAGTTGTTATTGTGCTCAATGTTTTCAAGATTCAGACCCATGAATCCCATTGATTTCAGTGTACATCATATCAGCCTCAATATTAATAGAAATACCGTAATCTTTGGGATAAAATATCTTACTCCAAATGAAGAGGAGAGATCTGCACAGGTGAAGCTACAGGTTATAGCTTCATTTTCAGCTTTGACATCTAAAACCAGATATTTTCAGTAACTTACTCTTTTGGTGTTCCTCTTATACCAGAAAGATTTTATGAAGAGTAAAAAATAAATAATAAAAATCTAAATAAATATCCTCTTTTCGTATGACTATAAAGCAACAGAAAGAATACTTATGTATTATTAGATTCTTAGGTACCTGTTTTCCACACACAGAGTACCTCCACATGATTCAATACATATTCCAGTTTCCTACTTGTACCACCACTGAATTTCTGTATTTCAAACTTGTTTGAGTTGTTTGCCTAATCAGAAGATACATAAAGTGGTTTATTTCAGTGTTTCAGGTATATTTTTAGGTGGAAATAGGGATTTTATTTAGAGATCTTGTTAACTGATAACGCATTCCTACTATGGAGCATAACTTTATCAAAAAACTAAATAAAACAATAAAATGGAAAAACCAGACTGTATAAAGTAAAGAACAAGCAGAAAAATACCATTAACCTGTATGTCACTGTGGGGGAACCTTCTCACTTGGTTTTCAATGTCTGCAGCTCCTGTTATCCTCAACAGATGTCAGAAGACTAAAGTAACGACTAGTCTGAGATGACTGACTCCCTAGACCACAAGAGAATTTTCCTTTGGACTAGGTTATGCTCAGGCCTCAGATCAAATGGTGTCATCACCACACACGTGCTTCTGGGTTGTTTAATGGAGCAGCCGCTGGCTGAAATGTTGGGTTTCTGATGGCACTTGGGACACCCTGGGGTTAACCCCCTCCAGTTGAGTTTCGTTTGAAAAGGATTGTACACAGCAGAACTTGTTCTACAAACCAAATCAATGCTTTGTAAGCATTGGGTTAGGGTTAAATAGGGTTAAGTAGTGTTTGACTAGTGTTTCTCTGAAAAAAAAAACACTATTGTTTTGAATTAAGGCATTAATGCAGGTGCAGCCTTAAACAGTTAATTCAAATGTTAAGGTCTCTGCTGTAGACATCTAAAGATAGGCAAGATGAATTCCACCTTAAATTCCCTGGTAAAGAAAGAAATTAAAGGAAATCTAAATTTACAATCACCACATTTCTTATTAACAGTTGCAATGTATTTTACAAAAGGAAATCAGAATAATTTCTCGTGTTCAGGAAGAAAATTCCAATTTATGATTGAGTAGAAGAACCATGTGAAAATCAAAAGGATGAAGCTATGTTAATTGGAGACAAGAATCAATTTGTATTTCCAACATCAAATTTAGGATATGATTACCTGAACTGGTTTCCTGGTTCTACTGCTGACCTTCTCTGGGTCATTAGACCTGAAGTTGTGATGGAGTCACTAGACCTAAAGTAATCTCTGATGCCTTATAAGACAATTACTTCAGTTTCCCAACTGAGAAGAAGATAAATCTTTTTTCATGTGTTTTCCAAGTGAACTGTTTGAACTGTAAGAGATAGTGGCTAGACCTGTTTTAAAAAAATTGTTTTCTCTTGGCCTAAGCTCTGAATTGTGTGGCAGCTAGCAGGATCAATCTAAATATGCAATTTCAAATTTCTTGAGTTCTTAGCTCCTGTCAAAAACTGAAAGAAAGCATTTGAATTCTGAATATGTTTTAGGTAGAAAGTAAATTTCTTTAATACAGGATTCAAACATAATAAAAATAAATTTTGAACCCCAAAATGTTTTCATCAATTAGCTTAGAAGTCCATACCAGTTCAATGGTACAACAGTGATGATTTCAGTGGTACAAGACTTTTGATGATTTTCAAGGTTATATTTTGAAAACTGAGTTAGTTTTTTGGCTAAAAGAATCCTCTGTATTACTATCTATTTTTATACATAGTTCACTCACTGGGTTTTTACAAAAGGTCTTCAAGCTGTTGAAATCTCTTGACTTTTGAAAATGGTTTCAAAAACCCTGTTCCATTATTTTTGCTGAAAGAATATTTGTTCCTATATGTATTTTGCAGAATTAAATAAATATTTCATGGACATTTTTCTTTCTAAAATATTCTTATTTGTAACAAAACTACTTATTGTGCTCAAATATTTTTAAAATAATTTAATGACTCAAGGGAAAATTCAGCCTTTTTTTTTTCTTTCAAATTTTTATTTTTACCTTTCTTTTTTTTTTCTCTATCCTTTTCTCTCCTTAGAATACCAACTTTTCCCCTCTCCAGGTTTTCAGTATCTCAGTTTGATTTATTTGCCCAGAACAAAGACAAATGCAACCACATATTGGGGAGAAAGGAAGCAAAACTCTAAAGAAAGAACATCCCTTTTAAGTTAACCCAGATCATACACTCTGGAGTATATCACATTTCCTTGCCTTGCCTAATTTAGTTCCCTAGTGATGCCTCACTAGTGAGTTTGCATACTGTTTGTTATTAGAACCTTCTCAGTGTAAAATAGGTTATAAAAGAGATAAAAGGGAGAGGATCTTATTTTCAGAATGGAGGCACCTTTAACTTTTACTGAAATTACTGGCAGCAAATGTTGAAGACAGAATATCCTCAGTGACTCAACAAATAAATTAGTTATGTCAAAACATTTTAAAATGACTTTACAGAAATTGTTTCTTTATCTCTTTACCTTCATTTTGAGCAGTTCGGGGAGCATTAAAAGTAATTAGGGATTTTCTAGTTCATTCTATTCAGTATTCTTCTGTCATTAAAACTGTTAATATGAGTAATCAATATCCAGGAGCTGGTTTTTGCTTTGGTGAGCAATCCAGTGAGTTAAATGAGTAACTGTCTTATATCTTGAAAGATACTCACACAGGGACATTATATCTAGTACAATTAGTTGCCTAAATATGGTTAAATGTGTAGAGCATCACTCAGAACTAAATAATGTATGTGTTACTCCAAAGAATATCGGTAATTTATGAATTTCTATTAAGCCTGTTTCACTCATTTTTTATTAAACTTGAGAGCTGTGACCTATCTAGAGATTTCTGGTTAAATTAAGCTAATTGAAGACTAGAGACAGATAGAGTGAGAAAGGAGTATATGTAAATTAGTTAATATGAATTTAAGTTAATGAATAAAATTAATTTGGAAATGTGATTTTTTTGTTCTACAATATCACTTTGCTTGCTATAAGTAATATCGCCTCATCATATACATAATATAGGGTCCCCCTCCCTCCGAAATCCACAAACCACTATTGTAATGCTATTATCATGGTATTTTGTTCATCGATGGTTAGATTCAGTCTTCTAAGCGCATGGGATATTTTTCACAGGAAGGGATACAAAGGGTAATTCATCCTTGTCCCTGATACCTTAGACACCAGAGGCTTTTCTCTATGGGTGAATCCATATGGGATACTAAGATGAGCCAAGTGACATGGTATCAGGGGCAACATATGCTGTACCCCCCCAATTTAAAGGGGAGAGTCAATGGCACTTGGGGTAGTGATGCTGCAATAAACGTTTGCTAAAACCTCATCCATGGTGGTGAATTTTCACCCTACTGAAACTTTAGTTGTAAAAATCACAAACTCCATTTTGTTGACAGTAACCTGGTAGTAAGAGCAAAGTTCTGGATTAAAGGCAGCTAAATACTTGGGAAACGAGAAACACGCAGAGAATCAGTGCTGCGTCCGCTGATCTTGCTGTTAAAGCACTTACCATGAACTCAGGAGACCTGGCTTCAACTGGATTAGTCACTTTATCTTTTGTCACTGTCTGTGAACCCAACAGAAAACACCCCAATAATTGCAAAAATACTGAAAATGCTATAGTTTTATAAAGTGCACATGGATTCGGTCATCTTCATTCACTTTCCTCAACTCCCCTTCTCTTAGAAAAGACTCTCCAACTAAGGTTTTGTTGTGTAAAATGCACATGAATATGAAACACTTTTACATCATGCTGTTTACTTTCATCGGATAGTAGGGATTAATGGGACAGAATTAACTTTTGACTAAAATTAAACAAACAAACAAAAAAATTAAACAAAAAAGTGAACTTGGGAACTCATAAAAAGTTAAAAAGTTCTACAGGAATACAATTTTTTTAATCTGAGAATTTGATATAAATTATACTATACAGTCTCTATCACTCCCTGGTTTTGTTTTTAATCTTTTGAAATTATACTTCTCAGACCTTAACAAGAGTAGTGTAAAATAACAAAAAAAGCAAAGTAAATAAACCATCAGTTGCTGATATTTTTCCTTTCTATATCATTTAATTTGAGCTAAAAATGATATGAAAAATTATTAATTCTAGCTGACTACACTCAGACCAAAATGATATTATGAATAGCAAGGAATATTTGCAACTAAAAAAAAAGAAAAATTATATTCTTAAAATGCAATTATAAATCCATTTAAATAATTTTGATTAAATTAGATTTAATTATGATTAAATTAGGACGAGAGGAAATGGCCTCAAGTTGCGCCAAGGGAGGTTTAGGTTAGACATTAGGAGAAATTTCTTTACTGAAAGAGTGGTCAGGGCTGGAACAGGCTGCCCAGGGCAGTGGTGGAGTCCCCATCCCTGGAGGGATTTAAAAGTCGTGTAGATGAGGCGCTTAGGGATATGGTTTAGTGGGCATGGGGGGGTTGGGTTGACAGTTGGACTCGATGACCTTAGAGGTCTTTTCCAATCTTAATGATTCTATGATTCTAAAGGGTTGGTCTTTATTTTTATGGGATTGAAACTTCAACTTTTTTTTTCTATTTCAAAGTCAGACTATGCCTTGTTGCCATGGTATGTATGTGTGTGTATACACATGTATATAATGGAATTAGAGATTGTTGGAATGGGAGACTATGTTGAAGACAGTAAGGTACTTTTCAATTGTCTTCATTACATTCAGAATTTACCATAGCACATGCTTTGGTTTTCTAGAAGCATCATCATGCACACATATACGAAGCAAACACAAAGTTTGGTAGGATTTTACAGCATTTTGTCTTGTATAAATGCCTATATGAAGTACAAAAGAAGTACTGTATTCTAGGGTCAAATAAAGGCAATATCCCATCAACATGGGACAAAAGCCATTATAGGCTCCCATGCCTCCTTTTTCTAGCTCCGCGGCAATTCTGTGCATAAAATGCTATTATATATCTCTATACATTCTCTCTGTCTCTGAGCACACATAAAACTCAAATATACACAGCAAAAGCAAAGATCTCTCTTGTAGTCCCCCAGCATTTAGTGCCCTCCGCAGGATATTTTGGATGGGATTTTAAAAACTGTTTATTGATGTAGTTGCATAGGTGCTCGCAACATTTATGTGATAACCCTTTTAAAATTCACAGGAAAATATGCAGTCAGCTTACCATTTCTATCACAACCAGAGACTATATATATATCTCCTTGAGTCACTCTTAGGTCATATAAACTCAATTTATCTAAGAGAGAAGGAAAGGTACGGCATCATTTTTTAATAAAAAAATTCTGTATCACTCTTAGTAAAACTTTGCTCTTATATTAATGCATTCATTTAAAACTAAGCAATTGTGTATGAAATAGTAATGTATGGGATACATGCAATGAAATTTATAAATTATGAAAAGGGATGGATGTAGGACAGTTGGTATATCAAGTTATAAAGGCAAATAACAAGGAAAAATACTGCAGATGTAAAAAATACATTAATGAATTTGTAAATAATAGATGTTAATAGGCCATTATGTAGCAAACATAGAGCAGCTGGATTGCTATATCTCATTTCAACCTTCTGGATCAAACTATGATTTCCTTCATACTCTAGACCTACAATAATAAAATATCAAAAGAAGAGACTATTAGACATTTAAAAAATAAATGCTTCCATTTTTACCTAAAAATTCCAACCATTAGTAATCCAGATAGTTACCACTTTGTGCTAACTTTGAACTTTGAAAAAGCACATGAAAAATGCCACATACCAACCCATTTAATTACCACTTTGTTTTGCCTAGCCTCTTTGTGCAAGGAAATCAATGAAAAATTAATGGCTTCCATGCAACATGTTCTTATATAACAGTACTTTAAAATCTTCATCAGTAAAGTTGCCAAAATATTGCTAGAGGGTTTTTTTTTGTTTGTTTGGACAGACCTGCATGAGCCAATAAATGGAACAAAACAGATGCCAAAAGGTATCCAGATGGTCATAGTTCCCAAAATCCTTTACCCTTACAGAGTCATTACTGACAAACCCCACAGCACCATACAGAGGAAAAATATTGTTTCTGATCTTTCAAATGGCCGATTATCACATTACATCTAATTGATGATCATAAATATTGATTTGGGGCACAAAGGACAGGCTTTGACTACCGAATGTTGATATACTTTCTTAACCTCAGCAGTTAACATTTTGCAGCAATTGTTGTACGGATGTTGAATAATTACAGGCCTTTTGGATCCATGCCAATGCAACACAGTAATCTACGTGAAACGTTTTGTACTTCCTTCCATTATTTTATTTGGTTTAGCAAAAGATCTTCTACAGGCTATTGCTAAGCACAGTGGGCACTGAGTGGGTGCAAGGCTACAAAGTCAAATCTGTCCCTGTGATCTTGTGGTGAGGACTGATTCTGGAGGAAGGTACCCATCTGACTTTCTCTTGATCCGCTTCCCCCATGCCCAAGTATTTTTATCCCATAGCAATATGAGTATATAACCTGCAGGCAACATCCAAAATCTTAGCATTGTGTTTATTGAGCTGTGTATTGGGAAATCACAAAGACCACCTGAATGTTGTTTTGGCAGTTCACTTGGTTCAGTCTTTCCAACAAACTGTTAGTCTTTCAGAAAAATGTATTGCGGCTCTGGCCACATGTAGTTGTTAAAGATAATGTGGCACCTTTACAAGAGTGTTTTAGCCTGCTGTCCTAGCTAAATCCCCAGTGAGATAATTACACTCTCCTACTTTGGATAGCTTTTCCACCCCTAAAATTTCTTTATCTCTTCTCATAAACTGTTGTGGAGAACTGCAGTGTGATGGTAAGGAGCCTGGCAGATGTCGCACACAATGTATTACCCATAAAAATGCTATCAGCTCTTTGGTTTGAGGTAAATTATGTACTCCTAAATTTACACCTTATGTGCTGAAATATTGTGTGTGTGCATAAAATGTGTCTCAACCCAGACAAAAATATTACACCATCAAGAAGTTTCTCTAATATAAAGGCAGAAAAGCCCTGGAGAATCTCTCCCTGGGGAAAAGAAAAAAAAAATCTGAGGATTACTTTGCTAGACAAAAATCAGTAGAAATAAGGAAAAACTCAGGAAAACCTCTTCTTCTGCTCAAAAAAAACCTTTCCTAGACAAGTAAAACAAAACCAATCAAACAAGCAAAAATATTTTATTTTGAAAAGGGAAAAATACTTCTGGACAAAGTTATTGTTAATAAAGCCTTGGTTAGCTTCCAAGATGAAGTTTTTATAGCTGTTAGAATTCATATAGCTAACAGGCAAAGAGGGAGTTCCTATTGCTCCATACAGTTATGCTCATTAACATACAAACTAGATCCAGATTGTTGTTAATTGTCAGGTAAATTTATTCTTATAAGTTTCCAGGAAAAGAAGAAGAAAAAAGAAAAAAAAAGGAAAATATTTGCCAAGAAGAAATGTTTTGCTAATGTAATTAAGAAACCTTTTCTTTTCCTCCTTCATATGTGAAAACTGCTAAACTCCATTTAGAAACTTTGAAAAAGGATTTCAAGGTGAATTCCTACTGCAGGATGATACAGTGCACTCGTGTGTGTAAAGCAAAAGAGGAAGGAATAAAAAGGCAGCTAAAGCATGGAAATACTGCTGCTGGTTGCACATCTGAAGGGAAAAAAATTGTGGTGGAAAAACAACTTTCTTTTATGTGATGGGAAGTGACTGCAGAAGAGAGTAGCATGACAGCCTCAAACATGGCAAAGAAGTTGGGCTGCATAGTACAGGCACTTTAAAGATGCTTTTAAGAGCCTAGATACTTCTTATCTCCCACTGTTAACGATTCTCAGTGGAAATACATGCTTTTTAGAACTAAGAGTAAAGCTTTTACTAAGAAAGTTTTCTCATTTTTATGCTACTTGTTTGTTCTGGAAAAATAACATCTTTGAAGCTAGCTGCAGCACTTCTTAAAAAAAAAATTAGAAGCCTAAAAAAAAAAAAAAGCCTAAAAAAATTAAAAGCCTAAAAATATTTAGACACACACAGGTCTATG
>VZTQ01008977.1:0-37864 GCA_013400755.1 Pelecanoides urinatrix | reverse complement strand
TATATTTATGAGGAGTTACCCCTAGATACATCAGAACAAATTCCATATCACAGTGTTCTCTATAAGAAAATGGTGGTTGTTCCTTGGTTTTCTGTATTAGCAATCATTTCTCTTCTTCACAGAATGTAGTATCAGTATAGATACCCCATTATCATGAATACTTAACTGGTTATGTAACGATCGCTACAGTAAAGCAACCAGCTCCAGAATCAGAATTGAGGCATCATCATTCTCAGACAAAAAGATAAATGTTGACAACATCCATTTCCCTGTACATGGAGAAAAGAGTAGAGACATAACAACAATATTTGTTTAGTAAAAGGAACTAGGATTGTAATAAAGTAACCAGACTTTATATTGCTGGAAATGCTGTCTTGCTTGCATAGGAGTGGTCTAAACCACACCTGCAGAGACAAAATCTTATTCATGTTGTAAGTAGGTCTTCTAAATCAAATTCAGAGATGACTTCTGAATAATTTGTTTGACAAAAGCTGATCTTTACCAGTCCATGGTAAAAATAGAATAGAAAAAACAATCAAACAAGATTTCTAGAAAGACAGAAAACATTAACTGTTGGGCCTTGGTCCTCATACTGTCCAAGTTAGAAGGTTTAAATCCAAGGGGGTGTTCTAACAAAATCTAGAAGCTTTGCTAGAAGCTTCCAACATCTGGTTTGTCATCAAGAATGCCAGCAGAAGGATGTGATGGCCTTTTTAACTTAGAAAATGTCTGCTCTTTACATCATGTATCTTCCTCCAAAACATGCTTGTGAAAGCTTTGTGCTGATCAAATTTTGTGTTCTAAATTAGAATAGCTCAACTGTCTTCAGTTGAAAGTTGTTCTGGATAAAATCCAGGGACCATCTTTTAGTTCCCCAGTGTTCAGTACTGGTAAGCGAACATTTATATAGAAGCAATCATTTTGCAAAATCATAATTTTATTCTTATATTTTAAAAATTGTTGTTTTAGGCTCTGAAAACAATTGAGAACTGGCTGCTACTTTGCCAGTGTGTGGCCACTAATATAGCAAGAAACTACACAGGGCTGTTTATTTGTGCATTTTGCTTGGGTTTTTGCAGTTATTTCATGGACTTTCAGAAGTTCTCAGGACCACTGCTGCCCACTTGGTTAAGATTGCTGTAATCTCAAGAAAATATCGAACATTAATGAACTGTCAACAGAGCTCACAGTGTTACCTCTGCTTGACACAGAACACAGTGCCTGTGTGAGGGCAAGTGAGGGACAGAAATCTGCACTGTTGTCACTGTGTATTCATTTCAGAGACTATTCTCCACATACAGTTTTTCTTTTTAAACCCATTTAAATGGAAGATTATGTAAACCTGCAGGTTAGCCAAAGCTGTAGTCATTTATAGGTGAGTTTCCCTTCTCCTGGCTTTTTTTTTTAAGATAGAAAGGAAACATACGCACCCAAGTTTTAAAATGCTATTATTAGGCCAATATATAAGCATGGTTGTAATTATGTAGGGTTTTCTCTGAAGAAAACCCTGCAAACAAATACCAAAATTCAGTAAATTAACTTCGATTACCTGCTAATAAAAATGCTTATATTAAACACATAAAGATTTCTCTGTCTTAATAATAAAAAAAAGAAACTCAGAAAAACAAATTCTGCCAATGAATGTTTCATGACTTCTAAATGGATACATTTTCCAGTGTGCACTAGAAAGTTAATATGTTCTCAGAAGATTTCTTTAATTTAGTTGTTGCTAATTTATTCACACTAATACAGGAAAAAAATACTGCAAAATTTTTCATAACAAAAAACTGTGCATATCTCTGTGTTTTAGCTGGCATGTGGTTCCACACAGATGGTTTGGGGCTTTCTTTGCTGCAAAACAGATGGGCCTTCACTGTCCCTTACCAATCAAAAGAGAACTTGAAAATATAGGAATATCTTTACTTCCATTGTGTCCTGTAATTCAAGAAATTAAAAGCCTAAATATATAAATATGACTTCCTGTGTAAAATGATGGAATATCATATGTTTAATTTAAACTATTTGTCTATATTTAATGTGAAAACTGTTGGGTGGTAGTGGTTTTCTTCCAAACAATAACTAAATATTACAAAAAGTATTGACTAGAATGAGAGCTATTGCTGTTAATCTTAGCTGTGTGATATTGTTGTATTTGTACTTTGCTGATACTGTTTAAATTTATTTTAGATGTGATACGATGTCATTCAAAATAATTACCAACTTAAGAGAGCAGCTTGTTGACAGATCATTTTTTATTATTTTGTTCACATACTGCACTGTATGACAGTAGCACAGACATTTATAACGTGAATATCAACTAACTTTGTTTTGTTCTTTAAGCATTTACAATGGGAAGAAGAGTGTATTTGGGGCATTTTTTCCTATTAACACACCATTTCCTGCCTCATTTTGGAGAACTGAGATGAGGCATCAAAAAATACTCTTGTGGCTATAATTAAAAGTCCCAGAGGATAGAAAGGGAATTAGTCTGAGGGATGGATTCACCTTGAAATCCAAACACTGCCAGTGCCGGAGTAATATGTTTACTGATCATCATATTACAAATGATGCAGAGCATGTGAGTTTGGGCCTGAGTCAATGCAGCTGCCATTTATCCCACAATTCCTGCCACCATTGCAGGTTTTATCACTTTTTGGCTAAAGGTTCTGAGGAAATATTCTCTGGAAAATGCTTTGTGATAAACCTCATAATATGTTTTACACCATACATCAAAACCTCCACAAAACCAGATGAGGCAGCACATAGGCTCAGAAATCTTTTGACTTAGATCTGGCTGCAGTGGTCGGTCGAAATGCATAGACACTATAATGCTAAAATATATGATATCAGTTTAATAAGATTCTATTCCTCTACATTTTAGCATACAGCCATACAATGCTTTTGAGCACATTGGACATTCCCTTTTAATGATGTTATGTCATCTCAGTGATAGGCAGAAAAAAATTCCTGAGTTACGTACTTGGAAACATTCTTAGGTGAGTTTTTTGTTGGTTTGGTTTTTTTTTTTAAAGTGAGCTTTCTTCCAGCTATAGAAAATGAAGATAGTAATTTCAGAGCATTACATTAAGGTAATATATCTATTATAATGGTCCATGAATTATAATGGCATACCATTTCTATCTGTGCCTTGAAAATTACAAACCTAGTGCCACTTAACTTTATTAATGATGTACATTTTTATGATCCAGTAGCCTTGTGTGGGAAGGAGTTACATCTTGCTGTCTCTAACTTAAAGGAAAAAGGGGCAAGTCATCCAACTTGTTTTAAAGTATGCTGATTTTGTTGAATGCATGGAACACTAAGCAACAGAACATCTTTTCTTTTCCTCTCCAATCTTCATTAATATTTATAGTTTAACTTTTATTTGGTACATATTGTGAAGAATATATTTTAACAGCAGACTTAGAGCTGGCTGCAATACACCATCTTCTCTTGTGTAGGTGCAGAAAAACTAATTGCAGGTGATATTGTTGTTCTTTTTGTGTCAATCTGCTGGAGTTATTTTTTTAATTATAATTTAAAAGGGGAAAAAGAACAGATTAAATAGTCATATCACAATGTCAGAATAGCTCTTTAAGATCCTATACATATTAACATTTTTTGAGCAATTATACCCATGAAGCTATAAAAATTAATTTAGTCATGCCAGGCATTCAGATTCAGGCATGGTATACTGCAGTTTATGGATGAGGGTAAGAGATATTTTGATACGGAGAAAATACGAATTGCTATGCATCTTACAGTCCATTCTTCAAGTGAACTCTACAGTGATACTGAGAATAGCCTTGAGACTCTTTCCATAGCCTTTCTGAATGCAAACATTGCATTCAGGATAAATATAGTAGACTATATGAATGAAAAGAACTGTACAGTGGGAGAAGTAGGAAGGATGAGGATTCCATAGTCACATAACTACTGTCATAGATTATTACACCTGTAGTGTGCTGTGCTTCACTTCTGAATGGGACTTCCTCACTCTTCAGTGGCTTTTTTTGAGGACTAGAGGAAGACCATTGATGGCTACCAAAGGGAATTTGTCTAGTCTTCCTTGCAGAAGAGCTAATCAAGAACAAGGATTT
The DNA here is from genome assembly GCA_013400755.1 of Pelecanoides urinatrix. Classification (NCBI taxonomy): domain Eukaryota; kingdom Metazoa; phylum Chordata; class Aves; order Procellariiformes; family Procellariidae; genus Pelecanoides; species Pelecanoides urinatrix. Next base: position 33,764 of record VZTQ01008977.1, on the reverse strand, counting down.
GAGGAAGGATGGGGTTAAAGTCCATGTGGCTTGTGGAAATTTGGGGGATAAAGAAATGGAACTTCCTTTTCTTGTCAATTCATTAGGTAAAAGCAACATACAGTCCATTTAATCTGTCCTACTTTTTAATATACATATGCTAATAAACCCCTTGATACTAATTAAGAATGGTTTCATTCCTCAAAAGTAGATTTTTTTTAAGAAGTAGAAATGCTTAAACTGTGCTCACGGAATATGCAGTAATCAAATTCATGCAAGTCTTCATGTGGTACACAACTGTATTAATTATATACAAGTGAATGGAGCACAGCTCAACTACTGACTCTTTTTTAGGAGTCTCCTTGACATTTGGGTTTTGATGCTTTTTAGACTAAAATTGTTTGGCTCAGTTCACAAGTTATAAAGGTATAATTTTTTTTTCCTCTAAATCACAGCAGGAAATGCAGAAATGTACTGAATATTTTAGAAAATAAGCAGAAGTACTATAATTTTTTATATCAACCTTTTGGAATATATTTTAAATTACAAATGGCAGGGAAATTTCATATGAAAAAATTCAAATATAATTAAAGCAAGTGTCATTTCCCCCCTTTTGTACTTTATTTGCCTTTCATAAAAACCTGTAAAGAAACATTTTGTCAACTAATAATTTTGTAAATTTGTGAATCACTTTGTGATTCAAAGTGTTAAAACAAAGGATGTTTTTTCAGCACATGTAACATGAGGTTTTTGCAGCACAGTTTCAGAACTCTTTCTTGGTAAGAAACCTTATCTAATCCTGTTTCATCCTTTAAAACTGCCTACACACTAATCTCAAGGGACAAATTTAATACTTTGCAACAAAGGGAATATAGGCCTTTCAGCTTGAATAGAGCAATTGTTAGGACACCATGTGAGGTATGAATAACATTATAATGCTGCCTTTTACTTGGCAAAGGAAAAAAAGTCTTCTCTTGCAACCAAAAGATTAGACCTTCTTCCCTGGGTTAAATTTTTTGACCCGTGCTATATCCCAAGACACCTATTTTACTGTTGTATTTGGGTCTTCTACCTCTTGTGAAGTAAACACTGAGCAAATATAAGTAAACAGTTTGTTTTAGCTGAAGATAGAAAGGCACTATTTAATTGAATTTTGATGATAGATGTGCTCCAAATGGTGCAAACATCTTTGACATGGTAAAATAATATTGTCTTATGGCATGTGTAACACTACAAAAAGAATATTAGTTTAGCGCTTTCTGAGTTTACAATGTTTAAGTGAGAAATTACAAAAGAAAGCCAAATGATCTAATGTGGAGAAGAACAAATAAAATTGGATAGCTTAGATCTTTAGTAATAAGGATAAATATTAATTTTCCTTATCAATTTTTTAAGACTAGCATTTGAATTTGCACTCAAATATCCTTTTTCTTATCTTATTTTCACATCTTACAGTTGTGTACAGTTATTTCTTTTTATAGTCTTGTCCAATATGTTGTTTCTACACTTTAGGTCGCTCCATCTTTTTCAAAAAACACATATATGTGAGCTTATAAGATATACTTACTAAAGATAAGGCTTTTTGTTATCATGATGCAGATATAATTTAACATTCTCTCTAATTTAATGTACATCTTCTCTTCATACAGTATATGTAGTTTGTACCTTATATTAATAGTAAATATTATTGCAATTGTACTTGGTTATGATAAAACATAGAATAATGTAGTAAATAGAGCTGTAAATTATTTTTTTCCCCACACATAATACTCTAACAGTTTTGGACAAACAGCAATGGGGTTACCAACTAGATTATACTGAATCTGTCTCTTTGCTATACTGAAATAATAATTACTCCTCTTGTCTTGTTTCTTCTTGACAAGAAAGAATTCCATGAACAAATATGTGGTCAACAGCAAAAGTTACTTGTTGCTGGTGAGAAGATAGAATATTAAACTCTGAGATCACATGTAACTGATTATTGAAGTGATGGAACCATTTCTTTAAAAGCAATTTGAAATCAAATACCAATACTAAACTCATTAGTAAGGGTATCCGGTTCCTACAGGTTTCACCTGGATGGTGTGGATTGTCTTGCCACCATGTTGCCAAAATAAATGGTACTTTTCCAGTTCTTTTAAATCAGCTTACATTTAAATGAAGAAGAAAAACTCCAAGATGATTATTGATTATTTCTTTTCTTCACATTGCGTTGCAGTAAATTAAAACCTGTGGATATATGTAAAAATCTTTCTGATTGGTTGTTTTTAAACAAATAATTTCCATAAGATAGAATGTCCTGCTAAGAATTTATCTCACTGTCTTCAGTGCTTCTCATGGACACAAGCTGCAAACTCACCCTTGCTGGGATGTATAACAATGAACAAGACACTTAAACTCTTCGTATCCCAATGTTTCCCATTAAAGATACTCATCTCGGACTGAAGGGTAAGAAGCCCTACATAAACTCGGTGTTATTTTCTTTAAAACAGAACATGAACTGTGGGGGTACTAGATGTTTTATTTGCTTATATATTTTAAGCACTGACTTCTCTATAAAGAATTATTTTCTGTCTTGCTGCTTGTGGAGTAGTTATATCTGTATAGAGTGTATACAAAATGCTACCATTCTGATTTGTTATATTTTGTACACACTTTACCTTTACCTAGCGGATTATTTAAAATGAAAACAATGAAAAATCAGACCTATGGTTGTTACAGATAGTAACCATAATATGGTCTCATCTATTTCAAAGTAATTATGTGCATATTAAGCCATGTTAGAGGTGTACTCAGCTTAATGAACAAAAAAAGAGGGAAACATACGAGTACTAACTACAGTTTTTTGTACCAGCAAGTGCAAAATACCCTACCATATCAGATTCAAACCCTAGAAGTCACAATCTAAAGCTACAGAATTACACCTTACTACAGCAATTTCCAGCCTATGGTGACAGGAGAAAATTACCAAACTTAAACACATTAAATTGTCTCTATTTTCAATGTAAATCGCCTATATATCTCCACTTCCCATAAAAAAGGGTAATGATTAAGACTTTTCACTGTTAATTGAAGTGATTCTTGCTACTGAATAAGCAAAGGGATTTTAAACATAAAGTGGTAGTCTCCTTTATTTTGATGATTACTGTCAATAACTGTCTATTCCAAAATTTTTGTCACAGAAGAATAGTGCAAAGCCTACTAGATTGTAATAAATACAGGTAATTAAAATAGCAAGGGATGCAGCCTTGAATAAGTTTCTCTCAGTAAAATTGTACTCATTCATATGTCTTCCATGTCTTCCTCTGCATTACCTTTGAGTTGCTTTGACCTGTTATATCTACGACAACAGACACACTAAAAAAAAAAAAACAAACAAACAAACCCAAAAATTCCATGGTCATCACACCTTTCTTTGTACTTACACAGCTGCATGGACAGCAGTTACAATATTTCTGTCATGATTTTCAAAAACACACTGCAGATGAGATGTTTGCTAAAGATTTGTCTCTTCTCTAGAAGTTTTGTGAACCATCCCACACCAAATTATATATGAAAGGACTGAATCCCTTTTTTTCTGGGAGATGATTAAAGTTACTCTCCATCAAACATGTTCATAAAGTATTCTTAACTTGTGAATCTGGGTGACAATAAAGAAAGCGAATTTGGTTAAATTGGGATTACCAAGAGTTGGTGGACAGTCTACATGGCTGGAATGTTATAATCACAGATATCCAGATGGATTAGAAAAGGTCTCTAAAGATGTCACTTATGTTGGGCACCATCCACAGACAACAGTCTCAATTAATAACATATATATGTATTCAGGTTTATTCCACAAAGCTGGGATAAATTGTGAGGGATGCTGACTTGAAGGAAAAACTAAGATAGAAATATATGAAAGTAAATTGGCAAATTTTAAAAAGCAATTCTTGATGGCAGAAAAATGTGGTTGCAGAATCAAGAATGAAAATAACTTTGGCTGATATTTATTATGTGTGCTGAAAAATCTATGTTGATTTATGAATTATCTATAAGAAAGCAAATGGAAAATAAATGGAAATAAATTCAATTAATGTAAATTATAAGTCAAAAGGTGAAAAAAATTACGAAAGGAGCTAAAGACATCATGGAAGACACCATGCCCAGCATGCTTCCTGCAATATGAGGATTAAAAGAATACTAGTAACAAAGTAAACTATAGTAATGCTGCAAACATACTACTAGATATTGCTGATTAACATAGTAAGACCACAGAAAGTATTTAAATTAATATTTCTAATGTTTTGGAAAGAAACTAGCTGACACATTTTTTTCATAAAGCAATAATGGAGTATTTCTAGTCTGCTGTGCTAGAAATTCATACAAGCCAAAACCTTCAAGGGGTAATATTTGCTTATCAGCATATACAAATTATTTCCATCTTCTGAGCACATAGCCTCTTACTAAAGCTTACTTTCCACAGTATGGAAATTCAGAAAGGGTAGGAATATTCAACAATGTGGCAAGAAGTGAAGCAACCCCACTAACATTTTAATATAAAGAAAGCTTGTGAAAAAGCTGATAGAAAATTCAGTTGTCAAAGAATTAAGATATAATAATTCCAGTCAGCATGAGTCTACAGAAAATATGTCTTTTCAGATAAAATTTCATTTTTTGATGAGATTTCAGGTTTCATTGTTAGCAATAATTGTATAAACATAAGAGACTCCAGATTTTGTTAGACATTAACAAACTGGCCAACGGACAGATTCAAAAAATGGACGTCAGTGGAAAATAATTGTCAAATGGATCATTTCTAGTGTGGTTCCACGGGAACTGGAACAAATCCCAAAGCTTTTCATCAACGATATTTAAGTAATGTATCACCCCAATAAAATTTCCAGGTGAAACAAAATTTGGTAGAGTGATAAATAAAGTCAGAGTCATTTGATCCTTTTAGAGGGAAATATAAAGCAGAAAGGGACCACCACGGTCCTCTTCTCTGAACTTTAATATAGATATTAGCTGACTTCACTGAATCAATGTATTTGAACTAAAAATCTATCTCTCGGAAAAATATCCAAGCATGTTTATGAAAATGCTCCAAATACTCTACTGCACTGCAAAAACCACTGCTATCCTGAGCAAGTTGTTCCAGTAGTTACTTATTCTAATTATTTAAAATGGGTGCTTTATCTTGAGTCTGAATTTGTCTGGCTTCAGGTTGCAACGGTTGTCTTGCAGTTATGGCAATGGAGTTTTCGGTGGGCTGAACCAGACTTGGAGGTACTTCTCTCTCCCTTTAGCATTAGACAGTTCAGGTTATTGCTTCCCTGTATCACATAACCTTCTGTTAGATAGGGTGAGTCTGGGCCTACATCTCGGGCCTAAAAAAAACCTAAGAGATTCAGGGTAAGTAATTGCCATTGTTAGAAACATGGTAGCTCAGTCGTGTTTCTACTGAGATGGGAAAAGACCTGGCCTTTAGTACGGTAAGGACAGCAGAACTTTTCCAAGCACATACCATTGATCTATGCTGATCTACTTTGGAAAATGACAGCAGGCTTCATGCATCTAATTAGCTTTACTTCAGTTTCTGTGCAGACATCCCAGAAATGAAAACACATAAATATACCTGTGTAAATAACAATAGAAATCAGAAGGGGGCATGGAGAACTGTGATCAAACAAACAAAATCCATTAAAAAACAGATAGAGAACTCATGAGGTTCTGCTTCACGGGAAGCAGAATTGAAATGTTCAGGGAGATATTGTTAGGCAAGCTAGGGGCACTTGTTTGGTAATCAAGTTTCTAAGCATTAGTTGGTATTGTTTGACAGTGGTAATTTTTCACATTAAAAATCTCACAACCACATCTCTGGTTTAGAGAGATTGAGGATATTCAACTGTTACTAATTTTTGAATGAAAGCAAAAGTATTTAGGTGTTCTCTAGGTGGATCAAAACAAAATCAACTGAAACCAAATGTTGAAGAGTATTCACTAGTCACCTGCAAAGCAAAATGCTGCATTTAAATCTATAACTCTTAATATTTCTCATTAGTTTCCATCCTTAACCCCTATGTAAATGTTATTGGAGAATTGCTGGAGCCTATCAGACATGCAATCGGTATGGATTTCATAAAAGGCTGAGCTCTAAAGGCACATGCTTTCAATACTAAGCAAAAAGAGCTAAGTGCAAGAGAGGAGACATTCCATTCCAGTACGTGTTGTCTGTGCTTAGGTTCTTGACCAAAACAAAAGATTTATTTTAATCCTTTTGAAAGCTGCAATATCTCAGCTTTCTTAAATGTCATTAGGGTTTAAAAGACATCAAGGGAACATTCAGCATCTCAGAGAAAGATGCAGGTCAGCACATGGCTAAGAACTTTGAATATAAAGTAATTTTTATACAACATTCAAATAATATAAAAACAATTGATAATTTGACTTTATAAGAATGTGGACCCTCTTTGTAGAACCAGACCTGGCACAAACAACTTTCATATTACTGTTCTATTCTTTGTTATTCCATAGTCACAAAATCTATACCCCAAGATCCCCATTTCTTATATGAAAATTATTTAAATGAGATTATTCAATTAGGTATAAATTAGCTGCCAACATTTTTTAAAAAGATAAACCATTGGATGGAGAGAAAACTGAATAGGCACCTGAATCTATAGTATATTGAAGTAACAAGTCAGCTTCTTTTATGACTACAAAGGGGAATGATGCAGTTCAGTTTTCTTCAATCTCTAATTCACTCCAGATGAGTAACTTGAGAGGTAAAGAAATTATTTATGAAAGGCTGAGATCTGTTTATTCTAAAATCTTTGAAGAAAAACTATCAATTAATTTCACTAACCATGAATAATTTTTATTTTGTTAAATAAACTAGTTCAGAAAGGTCTCAAGGCAAGAAGTAAGCAATTGCCTATGATAGCAGACTGCCAGGAAACACGGTGACTTCTTTGCTTACTTTGCTTTTACTAGGAGGCTGTTTGTTTACACACAAATGATGCTTTCCTGAATAGTTTTCTTATTTATTCAACACAGCTAATAGTTTTGCCTAAGCAATAAATTTTAACTTCCTAATTTTTGCATTTAACTGTTTTTAAATTTCTGTACAAAATTAACTTCACTCAAATCCAGACTAAAAGATAATCATTAAGTTCATCGCTTTTCTAAGAGTAATCATGTAAAAATTAAGAACTTGAATATTTATAGGTAAGGCTATCTTTAATTTACACAATTAAATTGTGTATCTTCTCATCTAGCAATAAGAAATACCATATCCGCTTACAACAGCACATTCTGGTTATGTTACAAATTACAAAGAATCTAAAAAGAATAAAGTTTATCAACCAATAAACAGAAGCCAGTTTTAGCTTGGGAAAAAATCACTATGAGAACAACAACAAAGGAGATTAAAAGTGATTTTAAATTATTAATTAAAACATATTTGCATTTCCTTCAGATCTTCAGAAATATTTTTATTAAGAAGTGAGGGATTTATAAAGCCTCATATGAGATTTTTAAAGTCACCAATTACTTACTAAATTAAAATAGTACTTGTCTGATTATTGGGTGCACTGGTACAAGACTAGTTATAGTAGACTAGTTAAACTAAAATAGTAGCAAAATGGTAAATGAAAGGAAGGTGAAGCCTTGCTTGTGTTCTCAGCCAGCTCTGCTTATTTTGTAATACAAGTTTCTATTTTTCCCTGTTCTCAGCTCTGAAGAGAACATGTAGCCACAGAAGAATACGTTGAATTCTATTTCAGCCTGCACTTCATCAGCAAAATTTTTTATTAAGGTCCTATTTCTCAAAGAAGATTTGCATTTTCATAGGCATCCATAAGGGAGATGTCCTTGCAAATTCTGAATGCGTATCCAAGGAATAGGATTTTTATTTTCTATTGGTATGCATGCTGCTACCAGACTTCGGTATCGAAAGTAGAATTTACAATGCTGGCTTTTCAAACGAGAGAGAAAAATGGACAGATTTAATCTTGAAAACATGAAGAAATAATGTGAAACTTCCGCATAATAGTTATAGTTAGCTATTTTCCAGGGTAGGACTAAATGATGGCATTTTGAAATTGAATATCTTTGCATAGCACCTGTAACATATCAATCTGTCCAAACACCTCCTCCAAAGCAGCTAACCATTATTCTGATTTTTCCACCTCTACTTCAGCTGCAAGAACCTGCATCCCTTTCATCAACAACTAAACTTTTATCTTCACATATCACCTGAATGGCCTTGTGGCAAAATGGAGCCTTGGGAAGTTTGTAAAAGAAAAAGAAAATCCTGCTGGGTTATACAGTTGGTTATTCCCTGTCAAGCCTGAGTGGATTCCATAGAGAATACAAATCAAACCTCCAAGTGATGGACTGAATGATGTGGGGCTCCCCTGCAATATGCAGTACTTATGAACCTTGCTTATTTTGCATACCTGAACTTTACAGTTGTTCAGTGGAAATACCCATGAGCTACTTTGTGTGCAGCTAATGTCAGAAAAATGTCAGTCAATTCTCTAATGAAAAAATAGGAGGAATAACTCCCTGAAATAGAATTGTTTCAATTTTTATATAGAAGACATCTCAGAACTGAACCCTAATGTTTGTCCTATGAAAATTCACTGCTACTGTGTAACTATTCTACATTTAAATTCCACAGTTGATTATGAGGAAATATATTCAGCTGGTTTAAGTCTTCTGGTTTGAGTAAATTAATAGTCTATACAATTACTTTGCTTAATGTATTCACTTCAAGGAAAATTAAATTGTCAGTTTGACACTTGAAATCTAATGAATAATATTTGGAAAAAATATTTTCCTACTATGCATTTAGAAAGCAAGCAACATTATATCTCCAAGCATTTTTAAAATGCATCAGACAGAAATTTCCTAATAAGGATATTTCATAATCAGGAATGCAAAAAAATGTATATCACAAATGAATTGCTTAGTTCTCTGCTTTTATATAAATTATTTGAAAATTGTGTTTTAGAAATTTTTTTAGCAATTTTTAAATAAACAAGGTGGGAAATTGTTCCCCTGAGGCTTCATTAAGGCTTTATAAATGCTTACAACAATTAGGATAGACGAAATCAACACATTTACATTGTTTCATTCAATTTTTCATCATGCTTTACCAATTAAACAATGAAATACAATTAATAAATTGTTAGATCATTTTTTCCTGGTTTATTTGAAAATGTTTCAGCATAATTTTAACATATCATTTTTTGAAGTAGCAAAATACTCTAATGTATAACATTAATAAGCGGTGATAGACTTTACTATAAATATTGCCTCTGTTGCCAAGTAAAGTTACATACAAAACAGAACATTGCAAACATCAGTTCACTCATTCTAGTGGTAATGAAAACATGGGCCTTTTGTATTATTATTTGTGTATGTTTTTTCTGTGGCTACATGTTCTATTAAAATACCTACAAAGCAGCATTAAAATAGTAATGGCTCTGTTTGGAGTGTGGTTTTTTAATGCCAGCAGATTGCTGGTGCTATGGTTTTTCCAACATTTTTAAAGCTGCTAAAGTACATCCCTAAAGCTTCAATACACTGTTATTTTATAGGTAGAAATTCTTAGTAAATAAAAGGTAAGCAAAAGTGTTGACCATGTTGAAATGGCATCTAAAATGTCTCTCTATCTAATGACTCACTCAAAAACCTTTTGATACAAATGGAAATTCTCTCACTGACATCAGCTTTCATTTAATTACACTTACTTACTTTCTAAGATGGCAGTTTCTCAAAACAGAAGGATTGATCAAAAAATATCGTGAAAGTAAGCTCAGGTGGTCCATTTCTGTAGTGGGGCCTACGACCATGTGGTGAAAGCATGGCACCAGTGAGATTTGTGTGAATCCCAATCCAGTATGTCAGCTTTAGGTATGTTCCCCTGGTTTAAATCTCTCAGAACAGATGCATAAGAAGTAACAAGCTCATTGATCTTACTAAATATGGTGTAGACTCCAATTTATAAAACAGAGTTACAGGTACAAAGGAAATTTATCGTCTGAATTGCAGCATCTCTGAAACAGAAATTCCTTTATTACATGCCATTTTAACAGGAATTTCAGGAATACAGCTTTGGAATTAAATATCTAAATTCTTCTAATGTGTGCTGCTAAAGGGAATTCATCATGAAAGGGAAAGTGTACATCTGTGAATTTAAAAAAAAAGGGTGTAACAAAATGGTTAATCATAAGAAAGCAACCAGGCTTTCTTTGCTTGTTCTCACTGCATTTCATTCATAGTGATTGTTGGCAGCACTCAGTGTGTGGGGTTTATATATGTATTTATAGATATATACATATTGCTTATATAGGAAGTATAGACACTTGAAAATAGTTTTGTTTTCTCAAATCATTCTACAAAGGCCAACTTGTCCCTTTTAAAACTGCAGCTCTTGAACTAGAGACATCAGAACTGGGTATGTCTCCAGATTTGTCCAAAGGTGCTTTATAAAAAAAAAGTGTAGTTTTCTAAGTGACTTAATTAAACTGAAAAAAATATCCTTCTGTTCTAACATTAACCACACAATGCTACAAAGCCTACTGAGTCAGTCAAATTTGAAGCTGTGAGTCTAACACAATTCATTCTTTTAGAAGTAAAGCTCTTTGGCTCACATTAGTTTTGCAACTTGTGTTATCATAACATTATAAGAAATTGTAATAATGTAAGAAAAAGAAGAATTGTTCTGAGCAGTTTAAGCCTTCTTAAGAACTGGATTATGAATGATTAAAATCAGAAGATTAAATTGACTACTGAACCTCTAAACTTCTCACACATCCTCATTTAGATAATTCTGTGTCTGATGAACTAGAGTGACAACAGAATGACACAAAAATCCAATTTACATGTCAGTCAGTGCAATGCAATTAATTTGGTGTTAAGCTGGAACATTAGTATATTTTGTAGTAGAAGTTAGAACATTTTTGTAGCATCATGACATTAACTACATCTTTCTCAATAACTACCACAGCTTTTCTTAAGAAAAAATTGTGTTTAAAAACAAAAAATCTGCAAACTGAAAAATGAATATGTCTTTTTATACTAAATTTTCACCAACCAGATTGGATATTGATTAAAAGAAAAAAAAACTTTCCAGCAGCTTCTGTGAACTAGGAGCATCTATGTATGTCTATAACTATGTATCTGGTTCTGGCCACAGAAACTGGAGACAATCAAGAATAGCTCATATTTGACATAGAACCTGTGAAAATGAGATCAGAGCTAAACCCCAGTGATTTCAAGATGACTGAGGATGACTTGTCATTTACAATACCACAGCTGCATTTTAACAAAAGAAAAAATAAACCAAACTATAGCAGATACTTTAAGAGGAATAACCAAGGTCGTGGTGGGGAACAAATATGTTGTCTCCTGTTCCTTCTCTGTCACAGACTCAACTACAAATACTAGTCCATGCAATGTTAGACAATGCATAAGAAAAATGTTGGGCAGATGGACTGAAAATGGCACTTACCAGCATACAGCAAATTCTAGCTAGAATACAGGTGTTCATGCTTAAACTTGCCAGGTAGCCAGGAAACTTTTGAGGGGGAGGAGGGAGTAATCATGCTGAACAGAGGAAGGAGAGAGGAGGAATGATCATCTTCAGTGCTTCTCCCTTAGACTTCAGCCTCTGTAAATTAGCATGACAGATGTATGATCTGGGAATTTTTCCAGATTAATTTTTAAGAAATTAAAGCATTCAGCACTGGTTATGCTAGGAATGTTTTGGTTTTACTTTTTTTTTCTTCTTTTGGTCTGTCACAATGCTGTGAATACTAACAGATCCACTTGGATCCCACCCTTGATTACTTGAGAACTTGGACAATTAAACCTGGTTGTCAGGACTCAGAGCAAAACTTGCTTTTCTCATTTCTGTTCCACAAAGACCAAAATCTATTCCACAAGAAAGTGTTTGGATTGATATGTATAGATTAACAATGTAGAGGTGCAGGTCTACCACTAAAATTTGGTAAAACACAAAATGGCTAATGCAAGTGTTTAAGTGCAACTAATGGCCAGAGCATAACTTATTTAGATAGTTGTTTTGCTAGTGCACTCTAAGAAGCTGATATCCATGCACCCGAGCAATTATAATCATAGAAAGAAACACACCCACACACTTGTATGTAAAGGGGAACACCATTAACAAATTTGAGTGAGCAGGTCACATGGCAGCGCTGTTGATGCAGGTATTTAAACCTCTTCAAACCTCTAAAGAAACCTCCTTCATGCTGTTTTTATTTGTATTACAATAAACTTGGAAGTACCAAAGGAGTTCGGAGTTCTGTTGCACTGTAAAAAATGGATGTCAAAGTCTAAATAGTCAAAGAGTATAAACAATAATTATTTACATTGTAATGTTGTCTACAGACCACAACCTTCAGGTGCCACAGAAACAGAGCAGGGTCATGGCCCTAGTTCAAAATAGATTAGAAACTAAGTGAAAGAATACAGTTAGCAAGCAAATGCAACAAATGAGAAATATTATCTCTTGTTTTCCGGATGACAAACTAAGCTATGAAAAAATTCATACCTAAATCTATATTGTGAAGGGTTTGAACAATTATTTTGCATAGCTCCTTGAAGAAATAGGCTCACAAAACTGTCTACCTGCACACGTGTGTTCTTGAGCAAAATGCTCCAGATTCCTAAAAACAAATTGGTGGGAGTATGCATAACTACTTAGTCCTGAAGCTGCAAAGTGGTTAGAGCTGAAGTCTCAAAAAGATTTTCAAAGCAGGCTTTTTTCCATCTGTTTTGCCTATAGGATTTAACTCATTTAATCAAATTGAGCCTCATGTGAAGGACTGGAAATAATTCACCATATACTTGGGAATTTTTTCACCTATTGTAGCTGCCTGAAAGGTAGAAATCTAATCTAACCAGCATTCTGGGCTCCCTGTATAGTTAAGAGAGAGATACAAATATTCCAGAGAGTGAGTCATCCATCTTAAAATAGGATGATTGACATTGTAGAACTGCTTTTCCTTCTCCTTTAATTACAGAGGGAACCCTGACCAGCTCAGAATAGATACATACCCTTACATCGAGTAACATTAGGTGAGATTAATAGGAAGACAATTTCATTACATGGCAATAATGAAGACATGAGTGGAACACTATTTGCAGGGGGTTTTTTAATAAATTTATTTAAGGAAAGAATTCACGCAGCAGAACAAGTTGAGATACAGAAGCATTTTCCATTCCGATGTAAGCTGCTGTCTGGTTTACTTATCTAAAAACAGATTAAAAATGGATTTGTTGAGAGTATAAGAATATGTAAAATGAAAAAAATAGGTGATTTGTTACTCTAACAAAACAAAATCCAACATGATTCAGTGAATGAAAAATGAAGAACTAGACATATTCAGACAAGACATAAATTCCACACTGAACATGACAACACAATGGAAACAAAGAACTTCTTTATAATAACCTCAAATCTTTAAATAAAGATGGGATAACTTTTTGAAGAGTATGCTATAATCCAAATAGGTCACTTCAGACTAAATGATTGTAGGAGTCTAATCTAGCTTTAAAGTCTCTTCCATCTTGGAGGTCTAACTGACTGCAAAATCTTGAATGACTGATATCTTCAGATGCCTCAAACTATAACACTATTAACAGGGAAATGGCCTTTGTTACACAGGAGGCCTAATATACAGTAAACATATCTGAACCATTGAGGCATGCGAATCCTCCCAGCAGTAGGTGCTTTCCTCTTAAGTCCCATATCCTTATGGCTTCTGGAAAAAGGAAACATCTACTTTTTGTCCTAAATTGTTTTGTGGAGTATAATATTTGCGACAGAGTTTTAATGTTGAAAGGGAGGCTCTGAGCTCATTCCCCAGTCAAACCCATCTCTTTTGAAACCATGCCAGTTTGAGAGGAAGAGTGTCAAGCTCTTCTCACAGTGCTGCAAGGACTAATAGAAAGTATTTCCACTTTAAAGGAGTGTTCAAGAAATACTCTGATTTTATCTGATCTTTGCTTTGAGCCTCTTCTTCCAAATTGGTCAGTGGTTTTCAATAGAACTAGATTTTCTCACTTTTATTTTATTTTTGTCACCTTTCAAAAATTCTGTGAATTTATTTCCCTTTGAATTGGTTTGCTCTACGTGCAGTTTTTGATACCTCATAAGTTTCTGTTAAACATTTGGGGTTTAGGCAAAATGATATATTTTTAATTGCTGAATAAACAATGGGATCTAGTGATCTCTCACACTGGACACCAGACTGTTAGAAGTCAGCTGTATTCCACGATCAATACAATAAAATGTTTTATAAGTAGAATAATTATCTCCTTCTCCCTTCCTGTTCCTCAAACATTTATTACATATCTACTTTTCAGAGTATAGATACATTTCAAGGAGCCTATGAGAAAGGCTTGACACAGCTCAGTTTCAAACTGTGTCCTGATTATTGCTTTGTAAATTAAAGCATAGATTCTAACATGTTGGGGGGTTTTTTCTTTTTTTTTTTTTTGTTTTGTTTCTTTTTTTAACACAGTTATTGCTATAATGACACTGGGAAAATATGTCTGTTTATTGTAGACCAAATAGTTTCCTTAAAACGTTCTAAACACATGCAAAAGTTCATGATGCATAATGATTTGAGTATTTCTTTTAGGTAGGTGTTCTGTATTTCAGAGGATCCATATGTGCTACAAACAGTGAACAATCAGGAACACTCACTGATTATGATATGATTTTTTTTTGGCAGCCTCTTTCTGTTGCTCTGACAGAACTGTAGTGATACATTAGTCATTTGCATAGAAAAGATCTTGGTCCATGACAGTCATTTATTGGTGGTGCCATCTGCACTTTTTGTGAGTAGATTCCAAGATAAAAAAGTATATTTGGTTCATTGGTACTTTAAAAATTTGGATGCAGTCCTAGTCCTTTTCAGCTAACACTGAAAAAATAAATAAAAAGGGTAACTTGCTTTCTTATTATGAACTAAAGCTTAAGAATTAATTAGAAGGACTGAAACAAAAATTGAATTGAATCATAAAATAGCTCACAAAGACCCCTGAGTTTTTCGCTTTATCTCAAGGAATTCAGCTTGCTGTAATATATATTTCCACATGTATTTTCAAAATGCCCATCATTCTTCCTGGAGCTATTTACATAAATTGTCTTGTGCAAAACCCCAGTCATAACAGCAGTCATGAAACTACGGTTCCTCCTCCTTGAGGTCTTCTTATTTGTATGATCATACTGTACACATTTCAGGACAAACCTAATGCTCAATAAGAAAATATTCTTCTTCTGACTGCGGGTGTCTGCAAATGGAAAGAATCATACTCAATTCGATTACTGGTAGAAACAAATTCCATAACTGAGTATTCTTCTCTGTGACTGCTCTGATCCTATTAAGTGCACTCTAGAGGCTGTAAATTTAAGAAGCATCGTCTGTTGCTGTTGCCATGATAAGACTCACGGAGTTTGCAGTTCGTTGAATTAATTAGGCTCAGGCTCATGCAGGGCTTTTTAGATTAGTGAGCATGTACTGAATCCAGAACTAGAGCAAAAAAAAAAAATCTCATACTTTCAGGCTGATTTACAGAAATACTTACAATCCTTTGTACTTTATTGAAGATCCAATCTTAACAGGACACCTTACCTCAGAATAAACTACATAGCACTTTTTGGCAGATATAAATTTGAGGATTCCTGATATTCAGATATTTAAATTAAGAACAGAAAGTGAAATTTTGGCTGCAGTGAAAAACAACAGACCTCTTCTTGACCTAACTGGATTGGGATTTCTAACATGGATTTTAAGGCAAAGCAACTTTAATGTTCTGAAAATGTGAAAAAAAGTAAGCAACATTCTCTAACAGTAATTGATATGCATCATCAAGACATATAGGAATTCCTGCTCAACAGAATTTATGCTATGGTCATAGAGTGAAACAATATCTCTTGAGAGTTAGTAAGCAGAGATGAAGGAGTATCATTTCCACTCAGATTCATCCAGACAACTGTATTTCTTCCATTAGTTTTTCAGATGCACAGTACACAGTGATTAATAAAATACTTTCTCAGCTAAGTTGCAGCATTCATGACTGAAACTCATACCCAAACTCCAACAGATTTCTCCATCTTATCTATTCTTCCCATCTGACAAAGGAAGATTTTCTATGCTGTTAGCAATACCATCTTCAGTTTTAGGGATGATACTGTGAATCTACTGAAAGTACAAGTTTCTTGCACTGTAAAATAGGAAAAGTTTGCCAGAGATATGATAGGCAAATGACAAGACATCTAAGAATTTAGATTATTGTTTCAAAACATTTCTGACAAGTACTTAGGAGCTTATTGCATAATTTTTTGTCATTTTATTTTAAAAAAATAATTTCAAGCTACATGTATTTTTGTCCTGGTTTTGGCTGGGATAGAGTTCATTTTCTTCCTAGTAGCTGGTATAGTGCTGTGTTTTGGATTTAGGTTGAGAATAATGTTGATAACACACTGATGTTTTAGTTGTTGTTGAACAGTGTTTACACTAAGTCAAGGACTTTTCAGCTTCTCATACTGCCCTGCCAGTGAGGACGCTGGAGGTCCCCAAGACGCTGGGCGAGGCCACAACCCGGACAGCTGACCCCAACTGGCCGCAGGGCTCTTCCATACCATATGGCATCATGCTGAACAAAACTGGGGGGAGCGCGCTGGGGGGGCACAGCCGCTGCTTGGGAATTGACTGAGCGTCAGTCAGCGGGTGATGAGTAACTGCATTATGCATCACTTGTATTGTATATTATATTCTTTTATCATTATCATTACTTTCCCTCCCTTTTCTGTCCTATTAAATTGTCTTTATCTCAACCCACGAGTTTTACCTTTTTTCTGATTCTCTCCCCCATCCCTGGGGGGAGTGAAAGAAAGGTTGTGTGGTTGTTTAGCTGCCTACCGGATTAAACCACGACAGTTTCAAAGCTTTGTAATATAAAAACTTGATGAATATTTAATCAATAATTTAAATTATAAAAATTTCAAAATACAAAAATAATTTCCTGAATATCTAAGAATGTATTTTGTGCCCCAGTCTAGGGATGACTTATTTTTTAATCACCCCATTAATATTGGGTGAGAAAGCTAAATTAGATAGATGGCTACATGTAGTCTATATTCACTAAGGAAAACAGTGATTTAAAGCTGATTTTTCTTGACTTCGTATGTATCTCAAATAGAAGTTTTAAAAGGCTATACTGAACACTAATACATTTTGAAACAACTATTCCCCCAACAGTAAATAACTAAGGCAACATATGATTCCTTCTTCCAAATGCCTATGGATTTTAAACTACCGAGAAATATTAAGAACCGTGATAGCTGCACTCCATTTCTGCCACTTACTTGTTTTTTTTTTAAAAATCACATAACAAGTAATTTTCATTTTTCCTTTGCAGGACTCTGCTTAATCATCCACACCATAACTATAATATACATGTGCAAAGTACATGCTTCAGTTTGTGCTGTAAATTTAATGAATACTTCTAAGGCATTCTGGGATCCTAAGAAGGAGGGCCTCATGTAAGTATAGAATAGTAGATGTCTTGCTTTCTTCTGCAAACAACAATGCTTAATTGCTCTTCCAAATATGCCTCTCCAGAGGAATGCAAGACATGTTTGAAGAACACAAGGGGGACCTTCTATTGTGGAATGCTCTAGCAGGCTCTAAGCAAAGGGGTAATAATGGCTGAATTCACTTGAGAGAGGAGGGCAAAGTAGTACGGAAAAAATGACAGAATACCACTCCGTCACATCCTTCCCTTTTGTCTGAGGCAGAACTACAGGAACTAACAGCAACAAGGGGTCTTAGATAGTGACAAACCAGTATCAAAATGTTCCAATTTATTAGATTACACATTACCCATCAGGATATCTTTAACCTGCACAAATTTTGCAGCTGCATTGAAAAGGAATCAAACTTTTAAATGAAAACTATATCATGATTTTGAAATATATCTATAATTTTATTTAATTTTGGGGGGAAAGGGAAGATTATAGAATAAATTATAACGTTATAAATTTCAACTTACTTATACAACAAGTTTTTCCAGTGGATATTGTAACACTAATATTACAGCACAGAGACATTATCAATGCATACAAACATGAGTCAAAATAGAACCATATTGGGCAGTATAAAGCTTTGGAACATTCAACTAATGATAATGAAAACTAGCTTATAAAAATTCAAACAGCATTTTGTGAAACTATTATAAAGCTAGAAGCTTGGGAATTAGACAGAGTACCCACACAGCAGGAGAGTACAAATGAACACCTACGCAGATGGCTGCTATAAGAACTGAACAACCACCATTCTATATAATAGAAAGAAGCAAAATGAAGTGCCGATTGTAAGTGGTGCTTAACTTTATTAAGCTAAGAGAACACTATTACTGAAAGTCTGTATCTGACAAAGGGAAATTACTTTGTTGTAATCATGTTCATGAGCTGTCTTGTGCAGTCAAAGGCCTGCCATTCATTTAAATTAAACTGTAGCCTTTAAAATGTTAATTAGATGTTACAGCCAGATGCAATATTGAAGAACCTTTAATTTATAAGTTTCAACCATTTTTCTTGAAACATTCTCACATGTTTGTAACAGAACAACAGGCATGGATTTGTGACAATATCAAAAGACTAACTTACCATATATATTCCTTTTGTTGTCTTTGATAGCTCTTCTATATACATTAAGGGGTACATGCAATAAATACCTTTTTGAAAGGTATATTTCTGAAGTTAAATTAGAAGAGAGAACTTGACTGTATAATAATTTAAAAAATTATTTTTAAGACATTACTTTCCCTAAGGTTAGAAAAGACCTAATTGAGAAAATCTACTTTTGCAGCTTTCCTTTACTTCACTGTTAAAAATGGTTGAAGTATTCCTAATTTAAATGGACAAATTCAGCAGGACCAGTTGTAGTAGTATGGCACCAACTATGTATGAAAACAAAACTATTAAGATGACAAAAGCATGTTCAAACAGCAGTATTGATAATAGTGTGAAGCACAAATTGAACCCTTCCACCCACCCAGGAGCATTAAACAGAATGAGATTTGTGATACGGAATGGTAAAGGTCAGGGGATAATGAAGTCATCAAATGAGGAATAAGTTTTTACATGCAACAAGTGTCTGCGTTTGCTAAGCTTAAATTTACATCATCAACAACATTGACTACAAATTCTATTCTTCACTAAACTTTCTTTTCAAAGGTGCTGAGCACCTACTCTTCCCACTGATTTAAGCTTGAACATGGCTGCTCAGCACTCCAAAAATAAAAATTTCCCATTGCCTTGACAACATTAATTAAAAAAAAAAAAAAAGCTATGCCCCAAACTGACAAGTGACTGGGTTTTTACAAGACTGACTTAGGAAACAGCGAATGTAAACTTCAAACTGTGTCGTGTTTTGGACTCTCAGCTTTCATGTCTAGTATTTATTCTCCTTGAAATTGCATTACAATGTAACTTAGAACAAACAATTTTTGTGTAGACTTCTAACCTTCGTTACAATTTAGAAAGATTTTTTTCCCTTTCAGTTCATGTCCTGTTTGACTTGAATTGCTTGAAACCAGTTACTTGTTAGGTTGTTACTTCCACTAATGCCACAGCCTTGGAAACTATAATCATTACATATACTTGCGCATATATAATTGTATCTCACATAGAAAAAAAAATCCTGATAGAAGACTTTTCATGCTGGATATAGCATTAGACTTATTTTCCTTGTGTTCCTAGCAGTTCCCAGCTGATCCAGGTTTGAAGGCACTGTGTTATTATTTTTATATTTTGGGTGAGGTAGCAATGCTAGAATATGTATAACAGGAGAGATACGTTACTGTGATGTAATTCTGTAGTTCTATTACTACGTCTTGTAAACCATACAAGTAGAGAATGAATAAAAATTCAGAACAAAAAAAAAAAAACACAAAAAAATGAAGAAAACACTAGGAAAACTTTTGTTTCATTGATTGTTTTTGCAGCAATAAAATTACACATCCCAACCAGACTGTAACTGGGATCGGGTTCTTCCTCTTACCCAGTCTTCATTATTTTTTCAGGCAGCTACTTCCTAGCAGTATTATAAGGAAAGCTAGGGTACTTCTGGACTGATTCCAATGTCTCTCTTGTCCCTGTAGCCTCTTTCTGAACCACCTTGTTATAGCACATAATGAAATAAATTGTCTCATCTGTGTCAGGTATTTGTAGAGCATCTAGATGTTTTGTCAGACTTCATGTCCATGGTAGTCGCATTATTGTGGACCTTTTGCCTTGCAAGATCTGATTCATGTTATGTGGTATACAGTTACTCAGTAGAATTAGACTAGGGACCTAACTTTAGTTCATGCATTTTAAGTATATGTAATTATAGCACAAACACTAGTTTACTGTCACTCCCTTTCTACACCTCATGGTGACGTTTCCATAAAAGCAGTGCAGATTTATTATTCAAGTGGTTAGGTTGGTCTTGAATCCATGGTGCTGTTAGCTTTTTCATTTTAATAATTATCATGAAAATGAAGACACTGTGAATAAAACAATATTTGTCAGATAAAAAAAATAAAATCAGCCATTGAGAAATGTATTTCTGCTTCCCTTTTTAGTTCCTTATTTTTAAAGACGATAAAATATTATGTCAGCTCAAGAAAGTTAATCACTTGGGTTAACTGGAAATTCTCCTCTCATAAAAGCACTGCAGATACTTTTGGTAGAAATCATACATTTTCCTTCTTTTTATTTGAATAATCTTCCTTCTTTCTCCCCTCCTCCCCCAGATTTTCTCTTATGAAAAGAACTTAGAGGAACATAGAATTCAGCAATATTTCCAGTACATGTTAGTGCTTGAATATTGTCACTTCTATATAAAGCAAATATTAGCCTTTTAAAGGAGTCATATTTCAAGGATCAGGTGGGAAGCACAGAAGTGTTGGATGCACCTCACTGCACTGCTGTTCATCCTCAACACTTTGCACAATGTGAGAATGTTTAATAATTCCAATCCAGCCTACAGATAAGAATCTCTGGTGTCACATCACAACCGACAGTGCTGGTGTGAGATTTGTAGTAAAACAATATTCCAGCTGTAGCTTTCATTTACAGAAATAAAACATCAGAATGGAAGGGAGGTGTGGGGGGGAGAAAATAAACATTTTAGTCTTTTAGCACCATTTATACAAATTACAGTGAAACTACTAAAAAGTGAATATTGAAAAGTAAGGAAAAAACTGAGCAATTAGAGTGTAGAGCTTGGTTTTTATTTTGCTAGCTCTTTTAAAAAACTATCCAGTTCATATTTAACTTCTAAAGACATCCAATGCAAGCAGATCACCAAATATAAATAACCTCTTTCCTAAATAAAGCATGTGGCAACTGTGGGGCAGGCAGTCCTATTTTTCTCCCATTAATCATTAGAAACTTCACATGCAGGAAAAGTCTCAGGGGATATTTCTGGCTGGGAAAAAGATCCTCCCTCCTCAGTTCTAATCAGTCCATCCCATCTGTAATGGTTTTAGAAATTGTTAATGACACAAAGTGACAGTCAAAGAGCTTTTTGGTCTGTCAGTATAGGGTTTCTGTGAGCTCTCCAACAAACTACTACATACAGTTCTCAAAGCTTCTGGAAAATGATCTGGATTACAAGGGAATAAATTTGATATGCTAGCAATCACAATCAGGAACTGAAAAGAAAGGCTTTCTTAATGCTGTTCTTTCAACTATAATGGTACTAAGATAAATCTGGCTGTGAGACAAACCACATAAGAAGGTTACTAACACTTAGAATATAGGTCTATATTATAGAATATGTAAAATATACAAGCATCTGAATAAGAAGCTAAGAATGGGAACTTAAACAAGCCTTTTATTAATTTTATTTGATCCTGAATGCAGCTGTAATTCTAAAACCTAGCACTTATGCAAAAAGACTAAGCGGAACAGTTTTACGTTAAATGTTTACAATATAGACTGGAAGTCTGTGTGTGTGCATATATCTACCTATTTAGAAAACATTTACAGTATTCAAAGATAAATATGGACCTAGACTATGAAGACTTTCCTTGATCAAAACTTACTGTTTGCTGCACAACAATGCATAATTTGACCCTATTGACATAGAAAAAAATTTTTATTCCATTTAATTCTAAACCTGGAGAATTAAGCTCCCTGAATCTCACAATGTTGTATTGAATTCAATTATTTCATATGCCAGACAGAGGATAATAACTAGCAAAAGTTTAAACCACTTCAATTTGAAATGTAATACAAAACTCCAATACAAGATCAAGATGCTTAATATTATTTTTAGTACTATATAAACCAAGTAGATCAGATTCTGATCTCTCACAATCAGAAAAATACTTCTTCTTTAGCTGATTAAAAGTAATGAAATTTTTGCATGAAGGAACTCAGGATCTGGCCAGCTGTGCATGCCTGGATAATGTATGTATATTTGTAAATATGAATCATGTTGGAGTAGGTTAATAATGGATACAGAAATGGAAATTTGCCAAGTTTTTTAAGACAAATTTTACTCTTCTACAGCTAAATATTCTCTTTCCTATTATTTTTTTTATTTTTTCAGAAAATTCATTACACTAGTGTGTCAGAGAAATTGATATTTCAAAGACTGACATACATTGCTCTGGAGAAATGCTCCATCTTCCTCATTTGTTGACAGAGAAAACTTTTTAAAACTACCTGCAAGTGATCTCTGAAAGTCTATATACTTTCATATTTGCTTCCCAATTTTCTCCTCATAGAAATATTTTATCATATTACAATGTAAAATAGGAAACATTAAAATATCTGTTCCTGAGAAATCGCATGCAGCATGAACGTGCCACTGGATGAGCTGACAAATTGTACTGTTGCTGCATGGCCCTTGGTGATGTGATACTGACAGCTGAAATTCAAACAGGGAGCTTTTTCTGGACACAGTGTACTCCTCACCTCTTAGTTAAACATCACCATCTTCAGGCAGTGATATCCCAACAATTTAATTGTGTTATTCAGATGCTTCAGTAAAAGCAGCGTTTTAAATACTCAGTAGACACCAAACATCATAATAAATATCTTGGAAGATATCACCATATTGCATTGAAATTGCATATTCAACCACAAAATATCAACCTAATCTAGAGTGTTACCATAGTAGTCTATGAATGATCATCGTAACTCTCTGTCTGTTTACTCCACAAGCTATTGCAACTTAGACAGAAGATCTCCAGGCTCAAGTTATGATAAATGTTCTTTAGCTACTCCTCAATAACCTGGGTTTGCATAGATCCTTCAATTATTGCTATAAATCAACAGCTAGGAAAGATCAGTATTTTCTCAGCTGAAGTCACAAGTCACTGCTCATTTATGCTACAAAAGAATATGCATTAGGACGGGTTTTTTGGGGGGTAAGGATTATGAGCAATTTTAGGAATCAGTTGCTGGGTCAATCTTCTCCTGCAAAGCCCAGTTTCTCTTTATTCTCACTTCTCGTCATTAGCTTCGTCATATAGTTCTTCAGTGTAACTATGATTGCCATCAGATTCTTGTGACTCAAACTGAGGCTTCCACCCACAAGATTTCAGCTTTCTTACCTTCCACTTAACCCTCAGCAAGTGTCTGAAACTCCCTATACTTCATGCATACCTGAATAAATCATACTGCTCTTCTTCCCAGTGACATCTTTTATCTATTTTTCATTCATCCTCTGTTATTAGGCATAATATTTCTGCCAAGTAAATTCATACTGGAAGGTCAAAACATTGTTTTCATGCCATTGAATTTGCTCACTCGGGTGACCTTCCTGGGCAAATCCTCAAACCTTTACTTTGACTTTTAATTTCTTTATATACTGGAGGCTGTGTGTGGGGTGGGGGCAGTGGGAATTTTGGCTCTACTGTGATTCTCCTCTTTTTCTAATTTTTTTTCTGCCTTTGTTGCAGAAGGACTTAAATAAGCAATGAAACTCCTCTATATACATATGCATTGCATTTGGTCAGCAACGTATACATATTGTGAATTTGGATGCCAACACAGTTTCAGTCATTTGGTTCCATAAACAAGCCTAGCTATCCTTAACAGTAGTAGGGGAAAAAAAGTTAGAAGCTACATTGATAATACCTATCTTGATCACTAATGACTAAAATCAGTAAGGAAGGAAGTTTTTATCAAGGAAGGGAAATATGACATTTTCTAATAATTTTGACTTTTAGGTTAGAGTTGATTATTAAAGAAACATTTTCTATTTGCGTTGCATTTTCTGTATCTTCAATCATCTACAATAATTATCAATAAAGTAAATTAAATATAAGAAGTCTCATTTATATTTCTTTATTTTGGTAATGACTCTAATTCTCTATAAACAGCAGGTAAAATATCCAAGAAAACTGAATCAAGTCTATATTATATTGGACTCAGTGGCTAATATTACTTCTTCCAGTCTTATCTAGACCAATAAAATATAGTGAGAACCATACGGTCAAGAATTCCCTGGTTATTGCCATCTGCACCACTCCGTTAGGACTTTTTTCCTGGGTATAACACAGAAGTTTGGCTTTATCTTACAGTGATGTGTTATTTTAAAAGATATCAAAAATCTTACAATCACTGTCTTCCTTCACTTGTTATTCTCTTCTCATTTCTCATCATTCCTCCAGAAACATTATTTGATGCCTCCTCCCATTCCAGTCTCCCTCTTTCAGTATATTTCTCCTACTATGTCCTCGATCAATAATTTTTCACTCTCTGCGCCTCGCTCCTTATGTCAGGATCTCACAATCGAGCTGTTGACTAAACACCTACCCACATCCAGCATTGTGACCTACCTTCTTGATCTCTCACGTATGTGTAGCTGGCACTTTCAATTAGCATGATCAAAACAGATCTTTTGATTTCCACGTTATGCCTTCCTGCTTACTAAGTTCTCTATCAACACCCAGACCACGCCTTACTTAACGTTAAACAGCCTGAAGATTTGCACACATCAACTTTATTTATAGGAAATTCTGTTAAAATTTAAAAGAAAAGGGGCATTGACTCTTAAATCACAAATCTTCTGTGATAGCCATAGAAACATTTCTATTTCACACTGGTTAAATACTGTAAGCTGAGACCTCAATCTTTTTTTGGTAAGCTTTGTTCAGTTTGTTACTTTGCCCTCCCACCTTCCTGGTTGCTGTCTGGCTTTCTTTCCAACCTACCATGTCCTTTTTGATATCTCCGTTTTAAACTCTTTAAGTCAGAGAATGTCTTACTATTTGACAACAGAATAGTTTACTGCTATGGGAACATAATTTTTGTATGAGATTCTGAGATACAACAGTACAAATAAAAAAATATTGAAGTGTGTGAACTAGGTTCATTATCTAGTCTTAGAATGCTACTGACTGTTCTAAATTGAACTTTGGAACAATTTAAAAATTGGCTAATTTTAATATAAAGATAAGTGGAAGAGTCCTATGGAGGAACTCGTAGGGGACAGAAGAAACACAAATCCTACAGATCATCTTGATTTACAGTAAGCCTGATTTTGAAAATTTCCACAATGCTGGTTGTACTGGCCCTCAGCAAAAGGCTCTATTTCATCCTCAAAGTTCTTGTGACATGCTTTATGGTGACCTCCTACTCAGATCTGTGAAAGAAATGCAGAAGATGTTAATATTTTTTCTTCCTTTCTGCATGACAGTGACATTTTATGTTAATTTCATCTGCTCCTTGAGCTCTCAGAGCCAAAACATTCTGTGGGAGGCAGAATGATGTCATTTTAGTCATAGCATAATTTTTCAGCTGCTAGAACAAGACATATTGTGGCATATTCTTCAGTACTTTTTAAAAGTAGTGAAATATAAACTTAAGGTGATATATTTATGCATGAGGGGGTTACACTGCCTTTTTCAGCTCTTAGAGCTGAATAGCAGGTTTAAAGTGACATCATTCCTCCTCCACCAAATATTTTTGCTTTGAAGCCTAAGGACACAAAACAACCTTGACCAAGTAATACCATTTTCAATTATTTAACTACAAGAAGGTTAATTGAAATATGAATTTTGTGTTGCATTTGATTCAGGTACTTAATTTAAATGTCATCCAGAAGAGACTGTCCATAGGATAAATTGGTAATTTTGTTAGCAACTAAAAAAAAAAAAAGTTCGTAAAATCACTAAAATCCCCCTAGGACTAAACAGATTAGAACTAGTCATCATCACAAAGGATACAATAAACAACTGCTGCATTGCTAGCTCTGTGTTGCAGCCAGGGAAAGAACAAAACCAATGGGTCTCTCTAGTCAGATTTTCAAAGGAAACACAAATGTTAAGCAATGCAGAACAGCAGTGACGCTGTCTTTCAATGTATTCTGTTTTATTTGTTACATTTCTGTTCTTTGCAATATACACTGAGTTAAAAAGCCGTTCCTGGGAAGTAATACTTGAAAATGTGCACACAAGGAGGTAGCAAACATTAAAGATTTATCTTTTTAAGTTGAACTTTTTTTCTAGTCAAGTTTAAAACCAAAACTATTACTTCATTGGCAATGCATTTTTGCAAGGTCATTAACAAAGATGCATGCATTTAAAACAGTTCATTCACCCTCAAAAAGTGGTTGCTTCTTTGGGTTATCCAGAAAGTATTACAAGCTTCTGCAGTGACAAGAGTGTAATGAATCATGATTAAGAAACGCATTTTGAATGTAATTGTTCTTCCCAACTTATCTACTTCAACTGGCTGGGCACAGGGCATCAGGCACTGCCTGCTCCAGGTGAACTGAGCAGCCACAGTCACTGAGCATGTGACAATGAATGATTGCTCAGTGGCAGGCAATAAGGTAGGCATGATCTGTGCAGTCTGGCCATTTATCTCCCTCTCTCTTCTGGTATCCTCAGATTCTTGCAGTACCAAGAGGAAGATAAAAATAGGCAGGTAGACAATAAAAACCACCCTCCACAAACAGCTCCCTCTTTTCTCAAGTCAGATATTGTTTTTCTGTTTCAGCTATAGGGAGTAAATTTTCATATGGGAGTCAGTGCGTGCTTCCTAATGCCAAAAGATGTGTTAGTAATGGGACAGGAGAATATTTACTGCCTTTACTATTTATTTGGAACAAGATATGTTACCTGCAGATTAAGAGAATACATTCTGAGATCCAGGAAGCATCAGAACTCTTGGCAGTATTAGAGTTTCTTTGTGCTCAGGGGAATTAAAACAGTCTCTTGTTTGTTGATTACTATCAGAAAGCCACTGAGTCAGAAGTTTTTCCTTATAGTTTCTCTCCTTTCCAGAATACCTGCACTGCAATGCCTAAATCTAAAAAAAAAAAAAACCAACACCAAAAAAATCACCAAAAAATCTGCAAGCCCTAAAAGATTGGTGAACTTTGTAACTCACAGCACAAGATTATTTCAAAGGCCATGATCTGTATACAGAGATAATACCATTGTACTTTAAATAACCACCAAATTTTGATTGTATTCTCTTTTTACTAGTAATATAACTCCAATACTAAATATTCTCTATTAGACATTTGGATGGAGTATTTTTTTAATCAGTAACATATCTGAGATGTGATAACTAGTAGTAACTCCTACTACTCTTGAGTATTGTGAGGGAGAAAAAAATGATGTGCATCTTTTTTCACAGAAGTCGATACTACACTTCTATGTACAAGGTTGAATTATATTGCTATGGGGTTTTTTCGCCTATTTGAACTAATAATGGTTCAGAACCAAAATCTTGATTTTCAGCTTTGGGTCATTTAGACATCTAAATCTGGATTCAAATAGCCCTTAACTATGATGTTGTAAATCTTCCTTAAGCCCATATCTTTCAAAAAATAGGGTCCAGTGGACAGATATTCAAATTTACTAAATCCTAGGCACCTAACTTCCTAGATGAACTTTCATGTTATCAACTTCTAGATAGTAACATGCTTAAAATGGAAGGGTAATTCAAACAAAAAAATCCCTATTTATTGAAAGTATGGATATTTCATAGAAGGCATAATTATTACCTGTAACATATTTTTTTTCTAATAAAATATCACACAGACTATATACTAATGGGCAAACTGTACTCACTAACCTTTTAATACTTTACTCTTTTTTACAAAGACTGAGCATTATTAGGTAATGAAAGAGTGTATGAGAAAGTAGTAGATTATTTATGATAGAAACAAAATGAAACTAATGAGACAAGATTTGAAAGCTGTGATGCATGAAAGGTGCTATAGAGGCAGCTTTGGCACCATGACAAATAAAGATAAAGACTCAGTGGGAAGCAACAGTGTGAACATGACTATGAAGAAGAAAGAATAGATTTACTGAATGAATCCTTACCATCTGGTGTTTATTTAATACACAATGAAGGTCAAATGGCTAGTGATCCCTTTCTCTATAGTCCAGTGACCAAAAGAATGGGAAGAATCAATGAATTTATCAATATGTCTGGAAATGTTTCACCATATGATCTGATTGAGTCAATATTATTGGAACAACATGTTCATTACTATTTCATGTACGGTTTGGAAGAGGCTCTATTCATTTTTTCCCCTCAGTCAGAAGTTCTATCAAAATGCACTTCATTGTGTAAAAGCAGATACACTTAAAGAAGTAAAATTTATCTGGTAACATTCAAGAAGCTTGCAAAACAAAATTGTATCTCACAAGTCAGAAACAGAGTTAGTTTGTGCTAAGCTCTGTGAAATTTTTTCCTTTATTTCATTCTTTTCTTTCTTTTCTGCTAGATTGAATACACATCTGTTTTATGTCATTATACCACAGGGATATATTAAATTTAGTAAAATATGTTTATTAGGCATTATATGTAAACAGCATACGCTAAGAGTAAATCTTATGTATATTTAACAGTATTATTTTACATAACATTCTGTCTTCTTGGAGGTTCTCATAGTTGTATACTTTCCTTCTCTAACACACCTGTTTCCGTAATATTTGCCCATAGTGCAAAAGCCCTTGTTGACTGGAGTTCTCTTAGCTACTAGATTAATAGTGAGATAGTAAATCTGGTGAAAGATTTTAGTTTAGGTTTTCTAACAAGTAAGAATACAAGAGACTTTTTAAAAAATAAGCAAATGGTTAAAAACATTCTTATATTAACCTCCAAAACAGACAAAGTTAAAAGGTGTAAATTGAGACTGTATGCCTTAAACATCTTTCAAACAATACTTTAAAAATTTGGAAAGGATACTAACTAGGTGTTTGCAAGATTAACCACTGGAACTCCTGAATCCTGTTTTCATCTCTGTCACCTATTTGTTGTCTGCCCTTGAGTAAATATTTTTTTCTTTTTATTTAACTACTTTTAAGGTGGGTATAATAATAAATGTGACACAGGATCATAGTGAGTCTTCATTTTTTATAATATATATTGAAATCCTTGAACAGATAAAAACCATGTACATGCTACTTCAGCAGTGACCTTATTTCTGATGACCAAAAAATACACAGTCTAATAATTCATGTCCTATAATTAGAACATGAATAATCTTGAATTAAAATTAAAAGGTAGATTTTATTATGACTTTTCATTAATGTGGATATATTATGGCCAATAATTCAGAGCTAACTCTATACGCAACCTATTTGTTGCTCTGTCCTTGTATTTCACAAATGAAATTCAGTTCTCATTTGTACTGTATTTTAACTCAAAAAATATAAATACAAGGAAACTAGGAATAGTAAATAAGTCCTGTGCTCTGCTGGTGAAATTCCCACTCTAATTAACTGGATTTCTGGCAATGGGTGGCTAGCATGGTAACCCATAGAGTACTGCTATCTCAGGGTATTTACAAGGTTCTTAAATAAGCAGAAGTAAAAAAGCAGATTCAAATATGAATCATTCCCCTATGAAAATATGAAAAATTAAATGAAACAAAGCCTAAGAAGATCTTAGAGGTGAATTTGGGAAACATGGAGAAAACTCAATCAACACCAATGACTACTTATTAAACCTCTCTTCTTCATTCTTAATCGTGTCCTATCCATCCTCTTCCCCCCTACTTATGTTAAATTACAATGAGTTATTTACCCTAACATGTCTCTGATTATATTGGAAAATGGCTGGTTTCACTTAACATCTATACAATCTGCCAGTCTATGCTATGAACAGCCACAGAAATATGTATTTTGTGCTCATCTAGTTTCTCAGCTTCAGCTATACACATTTTTCTTACCTTAAGCCATCTTTCAATGTTTCTGATGAAAACATTCTCAACTTGGGTATAATGAGGATGCTTCTTGGACAATCAAGAAAATCTCTGCCATTTTCGATTCTTTTTGGTTTTCTTCTCTCTCTCATTTTATCTAGATAACTTCAACTTTTCTCAGAAACCTATCCAGGATAGGACAATTGTAATATATCCTTTTAATCATCTTAATAAAATCAATTCTAGGTTTCCTATTCCAGCACTGTGCCTTGTTTGACCCAGCAGAATGTACCAAAAGTCTTTTTTTAATCATCAAAGGAAGATCTTAGTTGCATAAACTCTCTCCTTGCAAGTCCTGGGATATTTTTACCCAAGAAAGTCCAAACAAATTTAATGAATTGCCTTTTGCGTATCCTCCATTTACTTAGTTTCTGAAACATCCACTGTTCATCAACACATGTAGCTATCTCTTCTCTGTTTACTATGTTGAGGAGGACACAGTTAAGGATCTGATTTTACAATGTTCCCACTTCTACTAGGGGACTAGCTCATAGTATGAGAAAAGATAATCAAGCACAAGGCAAGATATATGATTTTCTGTCTTTTTTCCTAGTGAGAGCTTTCGGTAGTAATGAGGAAAGGCAGTTTACAAAATGTCATCCATTCACACTTCATTGCTTCGAAGTGAAGACGTGCAAGAACAGAGGGTATGTAGGGCATAATCAGGGCCAAATTCAGAATCCCTTTTACTGTTCCTCCTTGGTCCCTCAGTGACTTATAATTTCACCTCTGCTGCAGAGAGGTAGAGATACCTGCCTGTTACTTTGCAGTATTATATGCCAGTAACATATTTCAGCTCAATCAACAAACTTCAGTGTCGGCAGCAGGTGACAGGTTTCTTGTCCTTAAGGTTGTCCTAATGACACTTGCTGTTGCTGTTGCTTAGGTTTATGTTTATGCAAGTGCTGTGAATGTGAGGTGTTAATCAGCGGCTCTAATTACTAGGGTGGAATGAACATTCTAGGATTGAGTTCATTTGGTTTTCATAAACAAGGGTTACCTGAGGCTTTGTTCACACAGAAATGAATTCAAAATGATAGAAAGCCAGCCTATAGTCCCTTTAAATCATCTTTAATCTATGTGGTCCTTTGCTCATAATTTTAGATGAAACTGAACTTTTTCTACCAGAAGAAAAAGGGGAAAATAGTAGTCATTGAGCCAGAAAAAGCTTCTTGAAAAGAGTTAATTTCCTATCTCATTTGACTAACCTCTCCTACAACAATAGTTTAGGGGCTAAAGAAGGTTTAGAAAATTTGGCAAGCTAATGACCTCATAGGCATGGCCACTCTACAGCAATGAATAGAAAAAAAGGGTCATGTAAATCATTGAACTGATCTTGACAAACTCCTATGGATATGAGATTGGATAGGTATGAAGAATTGCTGAAAAATTTGAAATTTGGCACAGCTTTCATAGTCTGTGATAGAGAAAACATACTGGGGATTCAAAAAAAAAGAATGACAAATCTGGGGTGTAATTATGTGCCTTTCTAAGACAAAATTCAGCTTATCTGGAACACCGAACTTTAATGATTACATAGGAATTCATAAATATATTTAATGTGGATGCAGCATCTATATTTTGCATTGCCCTAAAGTCAAATATAATTAGGTTAAATATTTATTGAGTTTTTTCAAAAGGTCAATATTTTTAAATATATATATATCTCCAGATACTGTGTTTAGATTTTCATAAGAATCAGTTCAATGGCTTAGTGTATGGGAAAAAACAAGTTTATAATGGGGTGTGTGAAAGTGCAACCCCCCAAAATTAGTAATATATTAGATTAGTACATATTTATTTGTAACATCCATAATGTAATAGCCAAAAGCTGCAAACGTACAAGAAGCTCTACATTTCTAGATTGTTAAAAAGTACAAATATAGCTGTTTTTTTTTTCTTCCTTCTAATAAATGAAGAAGAGGATGCAAAGGAAGAGGCTTCTAGGAAAGCTAGGCAAGCTAACCAGGTTACCTACATATGTCCTAAACAATACTTTACAATCAAATGCTGTCACTGACTATATTTACAATGTATTGGATTCTCCTTACCATCCCATTTTCTACTGTTTTAAGTC
This sequence comes from Pelecanoides urinatrix, assembly GCA_013400755.1. Classification (NCBI taxonomy): domain Eukaryota; kingdom Metazoa; phylum Chordata; class Aves; order Procellariiformes; family Procellariidae; genus Pelecanoides; species Pelecanoides urinatrix. Next base: position 1,445 of record VZTQ01008977.1, on the reverse strand, counting down.
TGAATCACAGGCTGACTGGAGATATATATATATTTAAAAANTTAATCATCAAAGGAAGATCTTAGTTGCATAAACTCTCTCCTTGCAAGTCCTGGGATATTTTTACCCAAGAAAGTCCAAACAAATTTAATGAATTGCCTTTTGCGTATCCTCCATTTACTTAGTTTCTGAAACATCCACTGTTCATCAACACATGTAGCTATCTCTTCTCTGTTTACTATGTTGAGGAGGACACAGTTAAGGATCTGATTTTACAATGTTCCCACTTCTACTAGGGGACTAGCTCATAGTATGAGAAAAGATAATCAAGCACAAGGCAAGATATATGATTTTCTGTCTTTTTTCCTAGTGAGAGCTTTCGGTAGTAATGAGGAAAGGCAGTTTACAAAATGTCATCCATTCACACTTCATTGCTTCGAAGTGAAGACGTGCAAGAACAGAGGGTATGTAGGGCATAATCAGGGCCAAATTCAGAATCCCTTTTACTGTTCCTCCTTGGTCCCTCAGTGACTTATAATTTCACCTCTGCTGCAGAGAGGTAGAGATACCTGCCTGTTACTTTGCAGTATTATATGCCAGTAACATATTTCAGCTCAATCAACAAACTTCAGTGTCGGCAGCAGGTGACAGGTTTCTTGTCCTTAAGGTTGTCCTAATGACACTTGCTGTTGCTGTTGCTTAGGTTTATGTTTATGCAAGTGCTGTGAATGTGAGGTGTTAATCAGCGGCTCTAATTACTAGGGTGGAATGAACATTCTAGGATTGAGTTCATTTGGTTTTCATAAACAAGGGTTACCTGAGGCTTTGTTCACACAGAAATGAATTCAAAATGATAGAAAGCCAGCCTATAGTCCCTTTAAATCATCTTTAATCTATGTGGTCCTTTGCTCATAATTTTAGATGAAACTGAACTTTTTCTACCAGAAGAAAAAGGGGAAAATAGTAGTCATTGAGCCAGAAAAAGCTTCTTGAAAAGAGTTAATTTCCTATCTCATTTGACTAACCTCTCCTACAACAATAGTTTAGGGGCTAAAGAAGGTTTAGAAAATTTGGCAAGCTAATGACCTCATAGGCATGGCCACTCTACAGCAATGAATAGAAAAAAAGGGTCATGTAAATCATTGAACTGATCTTGACAAACTCCTATGGATATGAGATTGGATAGGTATGAAGAATTGCTGAAAAATTTGAAATTTGGCACAGCTTTCATAGTCTGTGATAGAGAAAACATACTGGGGATTCAAAAAAAAAGAATGACAAATCTGGGGTGTAATTATGTGCCTTTCTAAGACAAAATTCAGCTTATCTGGAACACCGAACTTTAATGATTACATAGGAATTCATAAATATATTTAATGTGGATGCAGCATCTATATTTTGCATTGCCCTAAAGTCAAATATAATTAGGTTAAATATTTATTGAGTTTTTTCAAAAGGTCAATATT
>VZTQ01008975.1:8821-19504 GCA_013400755.1 Pelecanoides urinatrix | reverse complement strand
CAGGACCCCCAGAGCTGGGCCAGGCTGCATTGAGGGGGCAAGACTCCCCAAAACCCCTGGGAGCCCAGAGCGGGGAGCAGCCCATAGCCCCCCACAGCCCCCCACAACGGGGGGATGCCCATCCCCAGGCCCCGTGGTGGGTCAAGCCCCCCCCCACCAGCTCCCAACCGCCCCCAGGACCCATCGATTTGGGTTTTTTTCCCCCAAAATCCCTTTTTTAGGGGAAATCCTAAAACCCAAAGCCCGGAGGAAAGTGGGGTGATGGCTTTTGGGGTTGTCCCCTTTAGGGTTGTCCCCTTCAGGGTTGTCCCCATGGAGGTGGGGACCATGGAAGATGCTGCCGCACCTCTCGTCCCGGTCCCGACAGCCTGCGGTGGGGACACCGTGAAGAGGAACGGGGACACCGGGGTCCCGCTGGGTGAGAGTCCCCAGGGCTGGGGACAAGTCGGGGGGTTGGGCGGGTGGCGGAGAAGTGGCTTTGGTGGGGACAAGCGTCTGGGGAGGCGTGGTGGTGGTGCCTTGTTCCTAATTAGGGCTCTTGTGCCACGTTGTGTCCCCAAATGTTCTCCCACCGTGTCCTCGTCCCTCCTGCCACCATGACCTTATCCCTGCTGCCACCGTGACCCCGAACCTTCTGCCACCATGTCCCCATCCCTTCTCCCACTGTGACCCCAAACCTTCTACCACCATGTCCCCAAACCTCCCACCATGTCCCCAAACCTTCTCCCACTGACCCCAAACCTTCTCCCACTGCGACCCCAAACCTTCTACCACNACACCGGTGACCTGCCCTACAAGTGTCCCGACTGCGGGAAGAGCTACCGCGTCAGCTCCACCCTCCTACAGCATCGGAAGACGCACACGGACGAACGACCTTACCGGTGCGAGGAATGCGGGAAGAGCTTCCGGCACAGGTCAACGTTGACCATCCATCACCGCGTCCATTCGGGGGAGAGGCCCTACAAGTGTCCCGAGTGCCACAAGAGCTTCAAGAACAGCTCGGAGCTGGTGCGGCACGGGCGGATCCACACCAGCGAGCGACCCTACGACTGCTCCCAATGCGGGCGGCGTTTCGGTGACACCTCCCAACTGGTGCGGCATTGGCGGATCCACACCGGCGAGCACAACCATCCCGACCCAACCTGCGGCAAGAGCTGGTCCAACCGTCCCAGGCTCACCAACCACCGACTGGTTCACACCGGTGAGAAAGATTACCGCTGCCCCGACTGCGGCAGGGGCTTCAACCGTCGTTCCAACCTCCTGGTTCACCAGAGGTCCCACCTGGAGCAGAAACCCTTTATTTGCCTGGATTGTCCCAAAAGCTTCACCAGCAGCACTCAACTCATCCAGCATCGGCAGATCCACAGCGAGGAGAAGCCTTAGGGTTGCACCAAGATCAGCAAGAGCTTTTGGCACAGCTCTGGTCTCGTCTTGCATCGCAAGAGGCACCAGACAAAGGCGGGGGACCAGCCCACCGGGGACCATCCCCATCCTGGTGGCATCTCAGACCTACCTACACATCATGGTGGTCCCTGGTGGTAGCACCGAGGGGTAACCAACCCATCCACCCACATCCCACCAGCTATTATTTTTCTTTCTCTATATGTTTTTACATATAAAGGGTTTTTTTGGGAGGGTGTTTTTAAAAAAAGACACCCTCATCCTCTATTTTTTTACCTTAGATGGTAGATGAAGGGAGACCCATGAGCTTCACCCAAGAAAAAAGAAATCACGATAAAATGTTTTTTTTTCTGGATGTCTCAGGTCAATTTCTTTATTTTTTCAACCCAATTTAGGGTCTTTTTAAGGATGGGAATGGATCAAAAGAAAATCATGGCCAAAATAAAAGCATTTGCCTGTTGGCATCGTGTGAGTATCTCTGTGGTGGTGACAAAGTGGGGGCTGTGTGGGCGGAAGAGCCTTTTTTGAAGGGGAAAACTGAAAAAATTCCCCAATTTGGGGGGGCCGGGAGCATCTTCTGCGCCCAGAGGGTGTGAGACCCCCCAGGAAGCGGCTGTAGGGGTGGTGGGGCTGGAGTGGAGACCCTGGAGCTGGGATTGGGCTCTCCAGCTCTCTCCGTTTCCCTTGGACAAGGATGAGGGTTCAAACCAAACCATGGATGAGGTTCATTAGGCGCTGATGGTTATGTTGTAGGGGTGCAGCAACCTTCCAAATTGTGGACACCACGAGCCCACGTGTCTTCCTTGTCCTCCACCCATCCAGGGAGTTGTCCCACCATTCCCATCCTTGCAGCACCATTGGGAAAATTCAACCTTAGAGTTGGCCAAGCCCCAGCCTAGATGGAAACAAGGTGGTTTGGGTTCAACGAGGCCATACCCAGGCGGCGAGTGGAGGAAAAGTTTATTGCAGTTGAGTTCTTGTTCGCTTTTGGCAGCACAAAGGGAGCAAGAGCAGGACTTGGAGTTGGGCTGTGCCCATCTCCATCCCTAAGATGTTGCAGGAACCTCTTCTGAAGCCCTTTGGACAACTCGAAGAGTTTATTCATCTAAAGACGAACCGTAGATGGGCAGGACAGAGGTTGCATGATGCCACCAAATAACATCACATGAAAAAAAACCAACCACCTGTAAATGAGGAAGAATCCAGCCTGCTGTGTCCCAACAGGGTTGTGGGACCGTTTCCATCCCATTTCTTCCTTCCCGAAGAAGCTGAATCCCAAGCGGTGTCTTCAAAATCTTGGTCTGTGCCCAAATCCATCCACCATTTGGCTGTGGAAGAAGCCCGTGGTCCATATGGTGTTGCTTGATGCCACCAGAAGAAATTATTGGACCAAGCAGATGTGACTTTTTGGAGTCTAAAGCCAACGAGTCCACTCTTCCTAATGAATTTCTGCTATTGGTCTGCGTCCTTACAGCTGAGCCCATCTCAGCAAATGGATGTTCCTACCTGCATTCATCCAGGTCCCTATGGGGAACCAGGAAGATGTGGGGACCACCAGCCAGGTCTCTACCCAACGTGGGTCACCAGATCTTTACCCAACGTGGGTCCTCCGATGGGTAATGAAGTTCGAACAGCGGATAAAGCTCTTCCCGCAGTCGGGGCACTCATAGGGCTTCCCTTCCCGGTGAGTCCTTTGGTGTTTAATCAAGGCAGAACTCACGGTGAAGCTCCTACCGCACTCAGGACACTCGTAGGGCTTCTCCCCGGTATGGATACGTTGGTGGGTCATCAAGTTGGAGCTGCGGTTGAAGCTCTTCCCACAGTCGGGGCAGCGATAAGGTCTCTCACCTGTATGTGTCCGCTGATGCCTGATGAGGTCCGAGCTGTTCCGAAACCACTTCCCGCAGTCAAGGCACCTGTAGGGCTTCTCCCCGGTGTGGACACGCTGGTGGATGATGAGGCTGGAGCTCTGGCTGAAGGTCTTCTCGCATTCCTCGCACTTATAGGGTCTCTCCCCGGTGTGGATCTTCTGGTGGCGGATCAAGTAGGAGCTGACGCTGAAGCTCTTCCCACATTCGGGACACTTGTAGGGTCTTTCCCCGGTGTGGGTGCGTTGGTGGGACGTGAGGTTGGAGCTCTGGTTGAAGCCCTTCCCGCAATCGGGGCATTTGTAGGGCTTCTCGCCGGCGTGCAACCGCTGGTGCACCGCCAGGTTCGAGCTACGGCTGAAGCTCTTCCCGCACTCCAAGCACTTGTAGGGCTTCTCCCCGGTGTGTAGACGTTGATGGGTGATGAGATGGGAGCTACGGCTGAAGCTCTTCCCGCACTCCAAGCACTTGTAGGGCTTCTCGCCGGCGTGCAACCGCTGGTGCACCGCCAGGTTCGAGCTACGGCTGAAGCTCCGACCACATTCCTCGCAGATGGTTGGTCTTTCCTCCTCCAAACTTCGTGGGGTGGGTTTGCAACCTCTCCCCGTGGAGCATCTTCTTGGCTTTTCCTCTTTGTTGGCCTCCTGCCCCGTGGAGCATCTTCTTGGCTTTTCCGCTTTGTTGACCTCCTGCCCCGTGGAGCATCTTCTTGGCTTTTCCTCTTTGTTGACCTCCTGCCCCGTGGAGCATCTTCTTGGCTTTTCCTCTTTGTTGACCTCCTGCCCCGTGGAGCATCTTCTTGGCTTTTCCTCTTTGTTGACCTCCTGCCCCATGGAGCCCTTCAAAGCAGCCTCTTCCGCAAGGTTCTGCTGGTGGGATTTCTCCTCCATGTTCTCCATTCCCATCTCATCGCCTGCCGGAGGAAGGAACAAGGAGAGGAAGGAGATTTGCATCCGTGCCAGAGGGAAGAGGAAGGAGATCCTCCCAGATCCGTCTCCGGGAGGACGGCGTCAGCAACAGGGCTGTCCTGCAGCCAGAAGTGATGCTCAGCTGGAAGATGGAGGAGAAGAGAGGATGAAAGGTCGAGTGAATTCCTCCTCACCTGCCTGGGTATCTCGTAGCATCTCCTCTTCCTCACAGCCTTTTCCTCTTGATCCAGCCAAGGTTTGGGAATGGGAAATCCTGGTTTTGGGGGGAAAAACAAGCTGTGAGCGCATTCCCCAGTTTGGGTTGTGGGTTGCTCCTGCCCAAATCCATCCCTAGCGGGAAGTCAACGGGCAGGACACCACCAACACCTTGTGTCCATAAAATCCTCCAACACACCAAGATACAGCCCAAAAAACTCTCCAAAACACCAAGATACAGCCCAAAAAACTCTCCAAAATACCAAGATACAGCCAAGACATGGAGCCAGCCTTATAAATGCAAAGATCCATCCTCAAAAGGGAGGTGGAGAAGAAATAAGGAGCTTGTCCTGCTTGGGAAATATGGATATGGGAAGAGAAGGATCAGCGTCATGTCCCTACAAGCCCTGTCCCACCGGAGCTGGAGAGGGGACAAGGACAACGGCAAGGTCAGCGATGTCCCTAGCTGCGACTCAGCCCCAAAATCACTTGCTCTCAGCCCAAAACCACCCAACGCAGCACCCAGATGTGGGTGGGAAAGAAACGGGACTGTGATGGACCACCCGGTTTGACCCAGAGAGGTGGGGGTCTGCAACCAGCCCCCCTCCCCCGTAGGCCATTGCCCCCCCTGTGTTGCACAGAGGGAAACTGAGGCAGGGACCACCAACCCCAAAAAGGGGTCCCATAGGGCTGAGGAAGAAAAGAGCTCGGGGATCCCCCTTCCCTATTACCTGGGGGGGGGCAAAGCTGGGGCAGGGGGGCTGTGGGACACCAGGACCGGGGTCCCCTCGCTACAGGGTGGTCCCCGCTCTGGGCTCCCGGGGGTGCCAGGGGTCCCCCAGCTCTGGGCTCGCCCCTCTCTGGGCTCCCGGGGGTCTCAGGGGTCCCCCAGCTCCAGGCTTGCTGCTCTTGGGGGTCCCGGGGTCTCCCAGATCCAGGCTACCCCCTCTCCAGGCTGCTGGGAGCCCCCCAGCTCCGGGATCATCCCTCTCCAGGCTCCCCACTTCACGTTCCCAGGGGTCCACCCGCTCCGGGCTCCCGGGGGTCCCCCAGCTCCAGGCTCCCCCCTCTCCAGGCTGCCGGGGGTCCAGGGGGTCCCCCCAGCTCCAGACTCCCCCCTCTCTGGGCTCCTGGGGGTCTCAGGGGTCCCCCAGCTCCAGGCTTGCTGCTCTTGGGGGTCCCGGGGTCTCCCAGATCCAGGCTACCCCCTCTCCAGGCTGCTGGGAGCCCCCCAGCTCCGGGATCATCCCTCTCCAGGCTCCCCACTTCACGTTCCCAGGGGTCCACCCGCTCCGGGCGTCCCGGGGGTCCCCCAGATCCAGGCTCCCCCCTCTCCAGGCTGCCGGGGGGCCTGGGGGTCCCCCCAGCTCCGGACTTCCCCCTCTCTGGGCTCCCGGGGGGCTCAGGGGGCCCCCAGCTTCAGCATCGCCGCTCTCGGGGGTCCCGGGGTCCCCAGGTCCATGCCCCCCCCTCTCCGGGCTGCCGGGGGTCCTGGGGGTCCCCCAGCTCCGGACTCCCCCCTCTGCGGGCTCCCGGGGGTCCCGGGGGTCCCTCAGCTCCGGGCTCGCCGCTCTCGGGGGTCCCGGGGGTCCCCCAGGTCCAGGCTCCCCCCTCTCTGGGCTCCCGGGGGGCTCAGGGGTCCCCCAGCTTCAGCATCGCCGCTCTCGGGGGTCCCGGGGTCCCCAGGTCCATGCCCCCCCGTCTCCGGGCTCCCGGGGGTCCCCCCCGCCCGGGTCTCCCGGAGGCTCCGGGACCGGTTCCCGCCCCTCCCCGCCCTTCTCCGCCGGTACCGGCCGTTCGCGGCGGGGCTGCGGGTTGACAATGGAGGCGGCGGCGGAGCCTGACCCAGGAAGGCCAACCCCCGGCGGGGGGGGCACCGCAGCCCTCCGGCCCCCCCGCCGCCGCCCGCTGCCGCCACCGGGTACCNCCCCCCCATGCCACGTCCTCATCCCACTTCTCGAGCCCCATGGCCCCTAAAATTACTCATTAATGACCTGCAGCAATTAAAAAACTCTCTAGGAAGACACCCGACCAACAGCTTTAGGAATAAACCGTTTATTTCAGAATAATTGTGCGAGGAATAGTCCAATTTTCTACATGGAAACCAACAGTAAATCCAATAATTCACTAATACCGAGCTAAAATTAATTAAAATAATATATATATAATAAAAATTAAGGAGCATTTCAAATTCCATGAGTTCATCTTCTTTTAGTGTTGAGCAGTGCAAGCATCATCTGGACTAATAACCGACTCATCCAATTCCATGTCCATCCCACCACCGATGTTTGACTATTTTGGGTTTTTTCGGAACATATTCTGGAATTTGTCTGATTTTTCTAATATCAGGGAGGCATTTATTAACGTTTAAGTTATATTCAAGTTTTAAATGGTATTAAAGTTTCTTCTCCCGGCTCCTTTGCCTGTTTTAATAGCTGATTTAAGATGTTACGCTGGAAAAACAAAAATGTTCAATCAGAGAGAAATTCGTACCGAGAAAGGGAGGGGGGGTGCGATGGTAGAGGGTAGAGTTAGCTGATAGTACTTAATAAGCGGTAATTTGGGGCGGTAGAGTTAAAATCGCATCGAGATTGGGTAGTAAAGATAGGAATAGGTAGATTAATACTCGTAGTGTGGCTATAAAAAGTCAATATATGGAAAATAAGACAAAGGTTGTAAACAGAAACAGCCGTTCCTGGTGTTGATGAGCATCATCTCGGTGGGTTCATGGAGGTGGGATGGGAAATGACTCCCCCAAGGGAATTAAGGCACAGATGAGGGGTTCAGAAGGAATTATCTTCACCCGCGGACCCCACTCCTGGCGCTGGGGTGCAACCTTCAGCATCTACTGACGGCCATCCTTTCATTCCATGAGCTGGACCATGGATCTGCCTTGGTGTAGACCCAAAGATGTCATGGGGTTGGTTCATTCAGAAGCAGCATCTCGCATAGTCAAGCGACATCGACGTTTCCATCATAAGCAAAGTTTCCCAAGTGCCACCGGGCTTGTAGGTGACATTCAGTGGCATCATCCCAGGCAACTTCATGAACTTCAGCAATTAGACTTCTGGTGGCACCTTCTCCTGGGGTTTCAGCCTGAACCCACCGTTGGGTCTGAAGGCAACTCAAAGCCAAAGAAACATCCCCTTGGGTTACCCCTAAAGCATTTAGTAATAACGTGGTCACCGTAAATTGGGTGTTGTCATTAAGGGACAGTGTTTGGGGTCAACGACGGTCCCATCCCCAACTGAAGGAACGATGATTGTAAAGGAATACGAAGATTTCACCGCGAGGTAGACATTGCGTCTTGCTTATGTGGCATCAATACCATCAAGCACTCCCACCCCAGCCCCCAAAAAGGGGGTGGTCCCCGCGTGGGCGTAAGTTGGGCCAAGGTAGGACATGGCTACAGAGCCAGGCTAGCCATCCCTCGTCAACGGTAAACGAGAAGGTGGGTCCACTCTGGATCTATTTGTTAATACCCCTCGCTCAACCCATTTTAAGGGATTAAAAAATAGTTGTTATGATTTTTTCCGAATCACTTAAGAGACCTACTTCGGTAAAAATGGGGGATGAAGTCAAGGGTGAGTTGAGAAGGATGGTTGGAGGGTTGGTTGTGATGAGTTTGGGAGGAGACGGACTTGGAGATGGGGGGAATAATATTAAATTTAAAAGCGAGAGCCTTAGCCCAAAGGCACTCAGTGTCAACGGGGTGAGAAGAATAAAGGTTGCGCTACAAAAAGATGGACGTAGGAACCCCGTGTCACCAGTGATTCACTAATACTGGGCTCAAATTGCTGTCTGGAGGTGCAAAGACTTACACAATCAGGTAGGACACGGGCACATCTTCGTTGGATGAGTCACTTGAACCAGTTGACGGACTCGGGGCATCTCAAATTCTTTTAGTGTTGAGCTGTGGAAGCACCATCTGGACTCGTTAATTGATCATCACACCCCACCTCCGCTCCCACTCTGTGCCGGGTCTTTCCTTTCTGCACGTGGTGGTGGGACGCATCACGCAAAGCAACGTCAACCCTGGTCCTCCTGTGAATCTCCTGGTGCCTCGTACGGTGGGAGGCTTGGCGGAAGGTTTTTTTGCAGATGGGGCAGGTATAAGGTTTTTCTCCCGTGTGGATGCGTTGATGGGTGACGAGGAGAAAATTCGAGTGGAAATTTTTTCCGCAGTCGGAGCATCTGTAAGGTCTCCCCTCGGTGTGGAACCGCTGATGCTTCAAGAGTGCTGCGATGGCACCGAAACATTCCCCGCAACTGGGACATTTATAGGGTTTCTCCTCGGTGTGGCTCCTCCGGTGTCTCCGAAGAGTCGAACCGTCGTTGTAGCACTTCTCACAGTCGGGACACTTGAAAGGTCTCTCCCCCGTATGGATTCGCTGATGTTTCAGTAGGGTTGCGCTGTGGCTGAAGGTCTTCTCGCACTTGGAGCATCTATAGGGTCGCTCTCCGGTGTGGGAAGCCCGGTGAAGGACCAGAGCTGACTTGGCATGGAAGCTCTTAGTACAGTAGGGACATTTATAACGTCCCTCCAGGTGGGCTCCCTGAGACGTCCTCTGCTTCTTTTCCATGTGGATCTTCTTATGTTTGATGAGTCCAGAGCTGTCTGTGTAGCTTTGCCCGCAATCCATACATTTATACGGTCTCTCCCCGGTGTGGCTTCGCTGGTGTCTCGTAAGGTGGGAGCTCAACCGAAAGCTTTTATCGCAATTAAGACAGTTGTAGGGTTTCTCCCCGGTGTGGATTCTCCGATGGGCGACGAGATCTGAACTCATGATGAAGCTCTTCCCGCATTCGGGGCACTTATAGGGTTTCTCCCCGGTATGGACCCGCTGGTGAACGATGAGGGTCGATCTCCGGTTGAAACCCTTCCCGCACACCGAGCACTTGAACGGCTTTTCTCCTGTATGGATCCGCTGATGAATGGCCAGGTACCGTCTCAAGCTGAAGTTCTTCCCGCACGCGAGACACCGAAAAGGGTTGTCCATGCTATGGGTGGCTTCGTGGGCCAGCAGATACGCGCTCAACCGAAAAGTCTTCCCGCAAACGAGGCAGACGTAGGGTTTGTGCCCGATGTGGATCTTCCGATGGGTGCTGAGGGTGGAAGTGAGACGGAAACGCTTCCCGCAATCCGAGCACTTATAGGGTTTCTCGCCCGTATGGATCCGTTGATGCCTGTTGAGAGCTGACCCAACTCGGAAACCCTTCCCGCACTCGTGGCAGGTGAAGGGCTTTTCACCGGTGTGGATACGCTGGTGGGGGATGAGGAAGGACCTTCGACTGAAGATCTTCCCGCAATCGGGACAGCTATGGAGGGCCTTGTGCATGGCCTCTTCTGCCTTCCCAGCAACGTTCTTCCCACCCTTGCTGCAGCTGTAGGTTCTCTTCGTTGCACGGCTCCCACGACAGGCTTGCAGCCGTCTACTCTTTCTTGGTGATGGGCGTCCATGAGAGTCATTGCTTGGTTCTTCAGAGGTTTGTGGTTGACTCTCATACTCGCACTGTGTGGTTGGGTTTGGCTCTTGAGGGATGTCCACCTCAGACAGGTCCCAACACAGCTCAGGTCCTTCTAGTTCCTCCAGACTATTTTCCTGCCCAGCCGCCATCCCGTCAGCTGTAGGAACGAAGATCCCAAGCCCAAGTCAAGACAATGCCTTTCCCAAAGTTCTTATGAAAGTTTAAAGTTCTGATGCCCAAATCTAGCCCGCTCAGCAGCTCCACTGGTCCCACAGGGTGGTGGTGGTGACCCCAAGCTACTGCTGCAGCTCACGGGGCGTGAGGAAAAAGCCATGGGAAAGAGATCTCCAGAGGGTTACCAGACGGAGAAGGTCCATGTGGACCTCTGGGCTGAGGAAGCACCATCGTGCCCTTCTCCTCCTCTGCTGCCCACCTGCCCAAGGGGCTTCTCCTCCGTGCCACCCTTTCCCACCACAGCTTGGGAAGACCAGGAGAAGGAAGAAGATGCAGTGATGGGGTCCCACGGTCACTCGCAGCCCACGGGTGGGATGGGACCCACCACCACCTCCCCGTCTGTCCCAAAGCATCATCGACCACCATCTGGACCTGGTGGTAGGACCCAACCACCATCACCCTACCCCACATCTCCATCCCACCCGTGGGACCTTCGGAGCTCAACCCCACGGCATAGCCCGTGGACACCCCACCCCACGCGGGAGCGGGGCAGAGAGGGGCTGGGGCTGCCCCGGTCCCCCCCGGTTACCTGCGGGATGCGGCGGGGGCAGAGCCCGGGCGGGGGGCGATGCTCCCGGGGGCGGGGG
>VZTQ01008974.1:160800-252005 GCA_013400755.1 Pelecanoides urinatrix | reverse complement strand
TGTCTATGTTGTTAATGAAGATACTAAATAGTAGTGGTTCCAGTATGGACCCCTGAGGGACACTACTCATTACTTGGACATTGAGCCATTGACTATAACTCTTTGGACGCAGCCATCCAGCTAATTCCTTATCCATCTAACAGTCCATCTGTCAAACCCATATCTCTCCAATTTAGCAGCAAGAATATTATGAGGGACTGTAATTAATTCACTTCATCAACATAGCTTCATTAGTTGGTGCTTCTTAGGAGGTTTTGGGGAAAAAAAAATCATGTGGAAGTTAGGGGGGCTCTACAATTTTTCTCAGCCATGTAAGCATGGACTTTCCCCTATAATACGGTTGGAAGTTCCTTCATTGCAGTTGGAAAGGACAGAGGACTTTTCCTTCCCACTGAAATTCAGGAGGTTTCAGAGATTTTTATTTTTACTTTTTTCTGAAAGCCATGGACTGGCAGTCTCCATGCGGTGGCTAGACCAAGTCCTAGGGATTTCTAAGAAATTACTTCAGATTTCATGCCACTAACTAAAAGAAGCTTCTAGCTGGGCTTCTGTGATCTCCACCCTTCACAGCTGGATGGGGACATCAGCTATGCACTGGCTGGGACTTGATGTGACAGAAGACTTCTCAAAACACATCTCAGTATGGCTACTGGCCACTGTTTTCCTTAGGGCTTGTGTACTGGGGGCTCTTCTCTTTGCCAATCCATTTCTGAGGGGATAAAAGAACATCTTTTCTTAGGGTTATAATACATGTTCAATGTTTTTAAAGAGAACAACTTTCCATCCAGTAAAGAAATAAACATTTTGTTTATTTAAAAAAAAAAATCCTCTGGAAGGTAAGTTACAAAGGGAGAGCTGCATGTGTGAGCTGCTTGGAAATAAAAAGTTCTGGACAGTTCTTCCTGAGGGGTTCCTCATTTCGAGAGCAAGATCTGATCTGTCTCCAGTGTGGCTGCAAGGAAAACTTCCCAGATGTGGAAATGACTCAGAGGAAAAATGCCTAGAATGTTTAGAATCCTTTGCACTTTTCCAGTTCTTCTTTCACAGAAATAATCATATATGTTTTTGGATACTGGAAAAATTCCTCTTAAGTGTTTATTTATCCAGGCAATCTTTTCCAATCCCGTCCTGCCCTCCAAGGGGCTAGAGGCAGAGCTGTACTGCCTGTAGGTTGAAGAGTTGCCCAGGAGAAGGCACTGCAGTCAGTTTAAGTTTGATAACAAAAGATAGAATAAAAATTGAGGATGATCCTTGGCTAAATATAACTGAGTCTTCACAGTTGACACTGAGAAGAGCCTGAGCCATGGGGTGACTTGCAGCTTTGCGAAGTTATGTTATGTACCAAGTTATGTACAAGCATTTGAGTATTTCTTTTCAAGTTGTGCTATTGTTGTTGCCACGTGTGGTATCAGTTTCTCATAACCATGTGAATGGAGGCTGTGAGCCCCTCCACAGAGGTCAACTCGTCACAGTGCCAGCGCAGGATTTCTCAAAGAGGAATGGGGAACACTGAAATGTTCGTGCTTCCTCAGCAGGAAAATGATAGTCTGGCCAAGGGCCAGATCAGGGGGCTTTCTAAGCATTTCTTAGGGGGGCAGGGAAGAAGAGCTGAAAAAAAAAGCTCAGTTTTTGTGTCCTGTTGGGTCTTCACCTGCTACTAGCAAGTGCTGGTGGAAGGTGGGAGGAGGGTGTCCCCCCACTACATTATGTTTCCTACATTGAAATTGGAGTTGTGTCTTCCAGCACAGTTTGGCTGCTGCGAAGAAAGGTAGTAGAAAGAACTGCTGTCATCAAAGAGTGTGCAGAAGACATAATTTCTGCTCCAAAGTATTTTTAAAATCTAAAATCTCATCTTGTAACTTAAGATGCTGCAAAATTGCACCATATTATGTTTCATCACTGCTGAGATTTTTTCCTCTCTATTTTTCCTTGTTTCTTTATCATTTTTGTTTTCTTATCATTCTCTTATTCTCATTCCAGTAGGCAGATACTGTATCACAGCAGTGCCTGAAGAGCTGTTTATACAATGTGAGCAAAAACCTACTGCAAGGAATATGTAGCTTTAAAAGTAAATCAGAAAACAGAGAGGGGGAAAATGAAGTATTTTCTAGGTACTCAGATGAGGCAGAATACATGCCTGCGGTCACAGAGGAGGAGTCAAAGGTTGGACTTAGCACTTCAGTTAAGTATGAAGAATCACACTTCTTAGGCTTCCCGCAGTAGGTGATGTTATTTGTGAGGAGATCCTGACCTGCTTGTTACTCCCTGCATGCTGTTTCCCGGACATCACCTTCTCCTGCTCAGGGGGTTCCATCAAAAACAGAAGTGGGGGAGAGAATGAAGTGCCATCTGCGAATCCTTCATTTACACCAAGAAAAACCTTTCAAGAGAGCAATAAAAATTGCATGGATGTGCTTCCTCCCTTTTCTTCCAGTAACTGTGCCCATGCCTCCAGTACCCCCTCACAGGATTATGTCTGAAATGTGTGGTATTTTGAAATTTCATGTATAATGAAGGAACTCTAATGCTGGAGGCATAGACTGCGAGGGAAAGTGGTCTTTTTACCAGTTCTCCTCTTTTTCCTTAAAACTCTCCATCTCTGATATTTGTGATTTCAATGCTGTGTGGATTTTCAGATACTGAATTTCCATGCCTCAGAGACTTGTTATAGCCTCCTTCTTTTTGCCTGCTCACTGCTAGGTTTTCCTCCTTCCGTATAAATAGAAATTTGTGAGCTGTGGTTAGAATCCATCATGGAGAGAAATGCTCTGGAAATAAAGTAGCTAACCGTCCTTTTTGTGCCTTTCAAGGACATAGTTTCTTATGTGCCAGAGAAGAGGAACCAGTGAGTAAACAAAAAGGAAGAAACAAAAAAGTAAGACCTCCTGCACTCCAGACTGTGACAAAGATAAATGTCCATCATGTGGCCTGAATACTTGCCAAAACAATCAGTCCCTTCCGTGGCCACATACTGGTATTAATGGCTTGCAGAATCCCCATTAATAAAGTGTTTTGTGTAGGAACCAATAGCAAGGTCCAGTTTTGAACAGATACCTTTTAAACAAGGTTTGGCAAAACGTACTACATTTAGACTTGTACTTTTCCACTGTCAAAACGTTACATCTCAAAACTCTGCAGAATGCCCTCAGGGAGACACACATTTCTGTATTCAGTAAGGAGGCAAGAAGAGGTGTGTCTGGCATGAACAAATCTTGGTCAGATGCTTTACTTTAATTCTTCTACTGCATGCTGAGTTTACTCTGAAAACAATTAACGAGAAGAGAAAGTTCCCCTTTCACTTTTCTCTTAATTAACCCTCCTCTGCCCAGGGTACTAGCCAGTTTATTAACATTTGGAAACAAGATTCTGTAGTGGAATAAGAGGAGCAAAGTGCAGGACTTGCAGTAGCACCACAGGGGTTCTGCTGTAAAATCTCATGGATCCCTACTCAGTGCTTTCCAAATATCTCACTCTGTGCTCTTCGAAGAACCTCCCTCTTGACCCAAAAATAAAGCTGATTTAAGAGTGTGACCCAGGAAGGCAGAAGAAATTGGCTCAGAGCATCTTTTTCATTTTTGACCGTGCCCATTCACTGGATTAATGTGCCTTGGAGTTAATCCATTACACCAGTGCCACCTCCAATCAAGTACTGCACTGGAGGAATGTACCAGCATGAGACTGCTCTTAGGAGAAGCTTCAAGGATACAATTTGTAAAGCTAACGCCACAGATTGTACCGTCTTAGAGGTCAGCAATGCAAGATTTGTTTCTGTACCATTGAGAGTATGTGAATCACGATAGTGTCCTTTCTTTGGAAAATCGTGTCCTGATACTGTGTCCTTTCCTCAGAAAATCATATCAAATGTGGTAAATAACTGCTTCCTTCACTGCAGAACAATAGCCAAGGGTTGTAATGGAAGATATGACCTTAAATGTTCATGCTCTTTGTCAAACCTTTTCAACAGTAAAAAAAAAAAAAAAAGGCTGCAGAACTCCTTTTCTTGTGAGCGGAACGGTTCTTAGCTTCTTCCACCCCAGTATCCCCACTGAACGATCCAGGACACATTCCTTCATATTAAAAAGGATCAAGTGAGGCCAAGTGTTTAGGAAAAGCAGCTTTTAAAGATGATATTGATACTAAGATAATACACACTTTGGTAAGTGTCTCCTCAATGCAGCTTCAGGCACTTCATGTGTATCTGTATCATCAGCTGTATAAAACTATTATTATTAGCTCAGACAGTGGTTACGTGAGAAAAGACACTGTTCATCAACATGGATATCGAAAATAAGGGAGGGAAAAAAATGAAGCATTTAGCATTGTAACTCTGAAAACCAGCTGTACTTTGTTCATGGCAGGTAACAATGTCTGCTTGAGAAAACTGGGTAAGTCAAACAGTTTATTACTGTTTTCTAGTAAAGCTGTTCTAATTGACAGCCATATTTTGAAAAGCAAAATTTGTTCTCTTGGGATTGTTTGTACATTTTCTTTTTAATATTTTGTTCACTGGTTATGTAAAGAGTAAGATTTCCAAGTAGGCAGTCTGCAATTTGTTTATTGTCATATGTGAAAACACTTTGCCACTTACAGTTTTGTGCTGACTCCTTGCTGTGATAGTTTCATCAATTATTAGAGAAATCAAATGTTCTCTCCCCAGCACTGAAAGAGCTCAATCTCAGCCCACTGAACATCTGAAAACTTTATTTAGAGAAGTACAATGGCATTAGTTAAAACATTGCATATGTTTTATATAAGTGAAACCATGAAAGAGGAAAAAAAAAGACTTCTGAGGAATGTAAATTACTAAAGTACAACAGAATCAATTGCATGCTACTTTGCTGTAAGTAATGAAGTGGCTCAAAGGATCATTCAACTGCTAACTAATGGAAGGTGAATTTATTGCATTTACTAATAACTGCTGAAATTCACTTCTTTTTTCTCCCTCCTAAACACATTATTACTACCTGTAACAGGGAGTAAATGTAAAGAGCAGTATCTCAGATAAGTTTGGGTGTGGTTGAGTGTCTATTGGTATGAAAGAAAGGAGGAAGACCATCATCTGAAAATGGTTTGGAGATCATCCCTATGGATCTGTTTGCACTTAACCTTAGACTAATATTTGGATTTTCTTCTTGAAGCATGAGTTCTGGAAAACAAAATGCAAAGACCTTACAAAAAAAGCACTTTCAAACACTGGAGATCCTGATATTAAAGGAATCCAACTCTCTGCACTATATGTGTAGATGGCAATAAAATATTTTTTAATGGAGTGCCCTTTGACTCACAGCAGGGTTGACGGGCCAGCATGGTCACACTTTCATTGTCTCAGAACTTCTGCAAGATTCTGTTTGACACTAAAGTTTAAAAAAGTGGTAGAAGGGCAGCTCATTTAAAGGGGAGTGACAGAGAATGTAGTGGTACTAACATCTGCTTATATGAACATTGTTTTTAAGAAAATGGAAAAATGAATTTTGGGGAAGGAAAGGACTATATTGCTTTGCAATAAAACAAACCATAGCTGCTCTGCTTTTTAGTATTTATAAGAATTTTTACCCTCAAATGATGCAAAACGCCTTTGTAAAATGCAAGAGGCATGGCAGACCACAAAATTGAGCAAGATTTTCCTATCTGCAATACGCCATGGCAATCTGCCCTCTGAGGTCTAATTACCTCTTTCAAAAGACCTGTGTGATTGTGCAAGCTGCATACAATTTCTGTTCCTAATTCTTTTTCTTTAGGGTAATAATGCTGATACTTGAAGAAATATCTTGCTATCCAAACAAATGGAAAAGCATTTAAACAGTCAAAACACTGCTGTGGATATCAAACATGTAATAAATTGTGTTTCCCAGCACAGAATATCGTCTAGGCTAACCACCCAGTGATGCTGGTTTGTTGACTGAGACACCATTGTCCTGAGTCAGACCAGTCTACAAAATGGAAAGACAGCTTCCACATCCGGAGCATTTTGGTCATAGTGTGTCATGGGTAGCACTTAGTTGTGGTGAACGCAGATCATTGCGTTGCTCCTGAAATCCCTATTTATATCACCACTAGAGGCTTACTCCCCTCTGCTATTTCATTCAGTAAAAATCTTTTCTATGCATCTGCCAAACCACTCATCCAGGGCCCTGCAGCACTTGCAAGCTTGTTTTGCAGGCTTACGTGCAGTCCATGTAGGAGGGGTGGAGAATGTTTATAGCACCATCAAGTCCTTATGTCATCCAGGCTGAATAACCTTGGAAAGTGAATGCCATAGCTTGTGCTCCCTGATGTCATCACGCCTATTAAAAGTGATATTAAATGTTAAGTCTGTTGAGAAATAGTGAATTGTAATGTGCTGTCTACAAGTTCTAATTGACCTCAACGTTTCTGATCACATAAGTAAACACTGTGTGCACAAAAAGCATATAAAGCACACTTTATAAAATGAGACTTTTTGCTATCTTGTTTTCTACCTGCTGGCTTCAAAAGGTAAAGGCAAAACACTAGTCTTCACAGAAATTAAGGAAAGGCCAATAATATTCAGTGTAAAACTTACTATACATCTCATTTGAAAGAATACTGGTTTTCTGTGATTTAGAAAACAAAATACATCTGATACTAAAAGAATAATAGCTTGAAATAAAATATTTAATGCCAGAAGTGGTGTTGAGTTTGATGTCCTTATGCAGAGAATGCTGAATACAAATTATACAGTAAAAAGCCTAGAAACTTTATGGTACTAAGGCGAAAAGAATTTTTTAGAGGAGCATACCTCAATTTAAGAACTGCTCATTACATATACATTTAAAATGTGCATCATATGAAAACAAGTGGTGCACTTAGATTAAATAAAATTATGGATATATTTATTAAGGCTTCCGAATTTCATAAAAACAGAGAAAATACAACTCCCTTAAAAATACAAACAGTCAAATAAGGAAGTATATACAAAACAGAATAATCATGTAGAATATCCAGAGGACATGGGAAGCATGGAGGATACTAAGAATTTAAAGTATTTGTAGATGAGTGGATGTTCTGCATCTACTAAATCGCACCTGCAATGTCTGTATTCACCTTTGAAGCAAAATCATTTAATCAAAAAGGATCTTGGCATCAGGAAGCCAAGATTATCTCAGTTTGCAGGAATCTGTTTAGATTATGAATTGTTTGGGCCTTTGGTTTGTTTTATATCTGTGTATTTTAAAGAGCTGAGTACAATCTCAGTGCCAAACAAATCCAAATTCTCTGCGTCCCCTCACTTTTCCTAGAAGTGTTGAAAACAGAAGTCAGAATAATGATGGTATTTATTAAAATACTTTAATTCATACTGATAATTCAATATCTGATTCCTGTGGTCTCCTGTAGGATCTGCAAGGGTTAGTTCTGTGCTGTTGCTCCAGTTGCACTACGCTGCTGATCTATCAGAAAGATGTTCTAAAAAAACGGCCAGCACTCTCGATGTTATCCCATACTGTCTCAGCAGCCACAAGTGTGTCAAGACAGAAAATGTAGTAGCAGTAAGAGAGGCAAGGTAAAACGTAGCCTTCTACCAGCTGATATAGCTGGTAGTTGAACCAAACTGATAGAAAGTAAACCATAGTTGCTAGGCAATTTCTCAAAGTGCTGAGCAATCAGAACACCTGAGTGTTGAAAGCTTAAGTCACAAGTGATCATAGCTGTGTTTGGCACAGTCCTCAGATTTCTCTCCATTTGGGCACGGAACACAATTTTTTGCGAAAAAATTGTCATGAATCGNTTTCCAACGTTAATGATTCTACGAGTCTATTCTCTGTGCTTGGCCAAAGAAAGCAAAGTAACAGCTCCTAGTGCTTTGTGCTGTGCATCAACAGTAAGATGATCTCCCCTCTGACTGTGTTTTAAAATTATTTTAGCTCAATCTTGTACATTTTGCTAGTAGGAATTTTGTAGTTTATTAGAGGACTTACACAGCTGTAAGACTTTGGCAAACTAATCTTGGGTATTGCTGCTGCTGTCGTTCGGTAAAGTATCATATTCTGTTTGGTGAGTCATACATGAGTAGACCATTATACTTGATGATAGACTGTTTCCAGGTTCATTTTTAAAAAAGATGAAATATTCGTACTGGGTTACAGGCTTTTCTCAGTAACACTCTGTTCTGCAGGCCACTTAATCTCTCAATTGTAACATTTCTTCCATTCCTGACAATAACTTTGCATGACAGTAAAATACTATTTTGGATTACAAAAAATGTAAAATCTGATCTCTCTTCCTAAAAGCCCTGAATTCTGAAGATTCACTTTAATTTTTGAAAACCAAAGAATCACTTATCTTATGTCTGCACGTGGAGGAACAGTGCTGTGAAACTTCTGTGCCAGCTATTTGTATTACAGAGTGCGAAGCAGCATCTGTGGAGTCGGGGTGTGGGCAGGCTCCTCTCCCTGCCTGCCAGCAAGCTTGGCAGTGCAGCTGTACCAGCACAGAGGGATATTTGTGGCGCTAAATCTAAAGCTGCTGTAGGATATATTCTCTGCCCTTTCAGAGTAACAGTTTGCTTCTCAGGCCAGTCTACAACCACTATAATATACCCAGGGTGTTTGGCAAAATCTGGTGGTTGTCCTTCAGTTCTTTCTTTTTTCCACATTTGCTTTCCTTTGTAGAGCACAACTTTAGAGCCCTTCATGCTTGGACATTTGAGAATTTCCTGACAGTCCATTTGGATTCTTTTCCATACAGGTTCCTGACTTTGCTACTCCATACGCTTAATGTTTATGACTCCTCTTTAAACGAAGTTATCAACACTGGCAGTTGGTGAGATTTCCAGTTTGCTGGATAAGGCAACTGAGATGGAGAAGCCACACCAACTTCGGTTCACTTCAGGTTAAAACAGGGAGAAAAATGAAGGCAAACTAATAGCTTTTCTCCCTTTGTGCTTCATGATCTGTGGCAATCGAGGTGTCTCGTATCTCTCTGAGCTGCCAGACATGCTCTTCTGAGCTTCCTCAGTCTGTAGAGGTCACCTCCTTCACACTGCGAATGACCCAAAGAAAGAACTCGCGGAGGACTTCTCCTCATTCCAGGGCAAGGGGACCAGGGCAGTATCATGGGAAGTCCTAACACCAGAATGGCCAGGTGGGATGAGGTAAAGGTAATGTTTTGCTCACGTCCAGCTTAGTGTCCTGTTGCCCACAGTGGCCAGCAGCAGGTGGTAATTAGGGTAAGAATACAGAAGAGGACAAATACAGAAAGACACTTTGCTGGTATTTCCTCTGAGCTATAGGCAGTCTGTGGCATAGGGGCTTCCAGAAACCAGACTTTGTATCTGCATTCTTGTGCTTAATGGGTCTTGATGGACTTTCTATGAATTTTTCTAATTACTTTCTGAACCATTCATAGTTTTGGCATACACAACATCCCGTGGTAATGAATTCTGTGATTCAGTTATGTTGTGTAACAAAATGTTTCCTTTTCTTTAAATCTTCTTAGTAATTTCATTAGGTGCCCCTACTTCTCCTATAATGACGAACAGTGAATAGTTTTTCTATGAGCTATTTTCTATTTACCTACATTGTATTTTTTTCTCTAGTTTCCTAGAGAGAAGCAGCTTGACACCTTTGCTGCTCTTCTCACTACATTTTCTGGGTACATTGCATCTTTTTTTAAGACAGGGTGACTAGCAGTACAATCTATATTCATGAGAAGAATTTGAAGAGTAGTGTAACTATATTTTTCTAATAATTCATATTTATTTTGCCTTTCAGATGTCTGTTGACTGATATTTTCATGCATCTCTCTACTGGATGGTAATAGCTCATTTAAAGCTCATCACTATGTGTATGTATAAACATAGTTATGCACTTGGAGGAAAATTTGTCCTTACTCTGCATTTATCAACAGTGAATTTCAGCTGCCATTTTGTTTATGATCTGTATTATGAAATAATTTTTAACTTTTTTCAGTAGATTTGACTTTCCCACATAATTTTGTGTCATCAGCAAACTCCATCACCTTCTTGTTCTCTCCTCTTAGCCTAATAATCCAGTAAGTTGAAAAGTATGGATCTCTGCTGGACTGCACTGATAATCTTTCTTCCTCTGTTGTGAAATACAACCGCTTGCTTACTGTACTTTAAAGGATATTACATGACGAACCCTCTCATTCTACAACAGCTTAATTTCCTTGGTGCGGGACTTTGTAAAAAGCTTTCTGAAAATACAAGTACACTGCTATCAAATGATTATTCCTATCCACATGCTTATTGACTCCTTCAAAGAAAAACTATAGATTTACAAACAAAGACTTAAAAATTTTGTTGATACTTTGCTATTTTACTTATCCAGATGTCTTCTAATTCTGTTATTACAATTTAATTTCTTCATGAAGTCTTGAGTAACACCAGAGGTCCTTTACTACCACGGAGTCCGTCAAAGCTTTCTGTGCAAAAAAAAAGGAAAGTTACTGGGGATCTAAAACAAGTCTAAAATATTAAAGGTTTTTTCAGAATTGCTTTCAGGCTCCTAATAAAGATGATACTTAATTACAGCAATTAAGAATCTATGAGCACTACTGAACTTCAAAATGAACAGCTGTAATTTTGGTGCTTGAAGAGACATATGAGAAAGACCACAACAGCATATTTAATAGTCTATATTTAAGAAGAACTGAGTCTTTATAATCAGCCAGTATTTTGGTGGGTTACTAATAAAAATTTTATGCAGAGTGAGACTTACTTACATGGCCCTGGTTTCCTGCAACAGCATCAACATCTCAGCACTCAACACCACTACCTTACTTCTGCACCAGTGCATCATGCACCCAGCCCAGCTGATTAGCTGGTCTAATCATTCAGACTTCTGAAATAAAAATGAGACAGTTGCACTACACTACAGTTAGGGTACTGTACTACTAGAAAGCACACCTTTCTTCAGTAACCTTGAGCTATGAGCCATACCCAATGCAGGACTTCAACTTGAGAGGCAAGTTGCATCATTATTCAAATATCTAAATTTTTCCTTTCATATTTAATAAGAAAACAGAGCAAGGCTAGACGATAGTTTTTTTTCCCTTCTATTCTCAGCATCACCTTTGCATTCACTGTGATTTGTTGACCTTACTAAGGTTCATGGCTAAACCATAACGCTTTATGTATTTCCAACCTGGAACTAGTGTAATTCATTAACATTAGGACCTATAGTTGGGAGAAATAAGCTTTTGACTTCTGCAAAACACAGCAACCTGTTTTCTTGATGAGAAGCATGTCACTAGTGCTTCACACTTAACCACTGTCAGCCAAATCATTTACCAATTCCGAGTCTTGATCCTGAGGCACTGGAGTAAAAAACCTTGACAGATAACAATTAATTACTTATCAAAACAATTGTGTTTCTTTGGGATTTTGTACATAATATATGTACACAATATTTCATTCTCAGATGAAATACGAGGAAGACAGTGAGATATGCCATTAGGCATTCTAAATGAAACCTACAGAAGAGCCCATCTAAACAAATAGAAGAAAATTCATCAGAGGCAAATAGGATCTGTAAAGCTGTGTATGTGCGTGGGTTATCAATGGTGTATACAGCATTGCAGCTAAATGTGGCTGAATGCAAGAGAGACAACATGCTGCAAATAATTTCTGGGGAAAATTGTGACAGTAATCAAAGACAAGATACTAAAATGTGAGAGAGAACAGAGAGTTAAGCTTCTGAATCTTAGGGGGAAAACTAATGTATATAGGATACAGTTTCTTAATTCAGAGATAATACAGTAATGGACAGCCTTCAAATGATTTAGCTAGCTAGAAGCAATGTATTTGATTTTTGAGGATAAATTGTAGTAATTATCCCCAAAAGGACAGAGTGAGTAACCATCCACAGGTTTTCTACATGGTACTATGGGAGCAAATGAATCAGGCATATGCTTGTGATGTGGTGCCAGTGGGGGAGGGAAAGAGAGTGAGAACAGATGTTCCTTAAGAAGGAAGATTTAACAAGAAAGAAAAAGCAAAACTTCCTCCTAATAAGATCAGCATACTCCTTCTTGGTTTTCATTCAAAAGAAAATTTCAGGAATGTCCTGCACAGATTTAGATGGCTCAGGAAAAGGTATGTACAAAACGCTTTCATACACTTACTTTACTTAAGGAAAACAACCACAAAAACAGGTAGCAAAGAATGGAACAGAATTCACACTTTTTTAACTATTCCTTAATCCTAGAATGCACTTCCTAAGCAGTAGAAAATAAAATAGATAATCAGTAATTCTTCTTAAAAGAGTAAAATTGCAACCAGAAGGATCAGCTGTTGCCATTAGCCTTATTCTGGCTCCTGATAAATTCTGATGATATTTTTGACCCATTTATCTAAAAAATATCACTGTACTTCAGATGGCATTCCTACTTAGAACTGGCATTATGTGGCTGCTCATCAGCTGTCCTTAAGTCTGCTTTCTCCAGGTGTCTGAGAAGAATCATTTTGTTCAGGTCCATTAAAAGGATCCTTGTATCTTAGATATCTTCGTGTCTAAAGGTTGCAACTAAAACTCATAACCTATAACTAAAAGCCGTGATGTTTTCTGAATTGGAAACTGATCTGGTGCCAACTGAATATAATGAGAGCATGTGACAAGCAGTCAATTATGTCTTCAAACAGACAGAACCTGTTCATTATATAGAGTCACTTCAGTGATTATTAATGCGAGCTTTTCCCCCCAAGACAGGGCTATGGCTTTCTAAAGTATGTGGATCTTGCTATAAATATGAGGAATACAGCTGGTCATGAGGTGGCAAGATGTTGATCACAAAGCAGACATTTTTTGTGTTAATTATCTGAATCAATGCTTTCATTTGAAATCTCAGTTGTGTTATGATTGCTTAGTCTTCAGAAATGGTGTGCACAGAATTGAACTTTAACAACTCTATCCTACCAGAGGGACATTCTATTTTATTATGAACCAATCTGGCAATATAAAAAGGTCTATTGTGAATTGGAATCTGGTTCTGTTGTTTGTGAGCAAGTATCAGCAACCTCCTTACGGGGATACAGAACATTAACAACATGATAAGCATTTAATGAGTGTCAAGGAAAGAATAGTTACAGTTATACTGCAAAAAGGAAAAAACAAGGATTAAGTTAAGACTGTTTGCCTAAGATTCAAATACCTGATGAATAATCAATTTTCTGATCACCTTCTGTAAACAATTATTTATCTTTTGCATAATTTATGCCTCTGTGGAGGATGGGATTAGCTAGTAAATACTATGGATTAGCGAGTAAATACAATTATACTGTCAGTGTTTTCCACATTCAGTTTCAAAACACATGATGAAAGAACAAAATGTCAATGAGATGATGACGTGAAGACAGGGAGACATCTGTATCTACTGAAAATTAACTTTGTTCAGCTAGTGTTATGCCTAGTGAGCATCCTTAAACTGCACAGGTGTCTGTGTGTGCATGCATATGCATGCATACTTCTCAGGGTCCAAAATAATTTTCATAAAGTTCCCTGAACAGAACAGAGTGTTCTGTTTATAATAAGCCACTATTGACCAAATAAGTATGAACTGAAGACCTAGAAGTCATTTCATGTTTATTTGATAAGGTAGTCTATATATAGAGCTGTGTAATTGCAGTTGAAACTGAAGTTCTGCTGTAAACATGGGAAGTGCCATTATGATACGCATTTGTCCTCAAGGCCATACTTGAAAACTTCTGTGTTGATATCTTTGATATTCTAAAAAATGCTGACATGGTATGTTATCATAGAATGAACCATTTCGACATCTAAACATAAAGATTGTACTTTGGGAAAATAAGAAAAATATAGATGTAATTTTAGAATATACATTTTTGTAATGCTAATTCTGTCACTGCTTTTTGAAAAAAACTTCTAGCATAAATGAGGGTTGGATAATGACAATGTGTTACAATTTTTCAGAGAAGTTGGGTAACTGCAGGCAGAGATTCAGGTTGTTATGTACCTGAATCTCTGAAAATTCAAATCATATGCAGCTGAAATTTGGTGCTTCCAAAAGTGTCAAAAAATTGTGGCATGCTTTTAAAATCTGATCAAATTATTTTGCAGGATGAGGTTAAGTGTGTTTTATGGAGTAAAATACACTCACTTACTTTACACTCACTTCTATTGAGTCTCCTATGCTTACTATGCATTTTTGTAACTATGCTATGTATGCCAGTACAGGACACTTGTGACTCAATTAACATTTTTTTTTTCTGTTTCAGTAATGTCCTAGATTTGATTGTAAGTTTTATTTGTATGGTGTTTCTATCTTTACTATCTAATTTAAATTATGGTATGAAGATTTTTGAAATCTGGCTAGAAAAGCAAAAATTGCTTCTCCTCAAAGATGAAACAGACTTGGTAGGCTGTCCTAAGTATAGACAGTCTGACTTGGATTAGATTAGATACCAACCTAACAAACAAAAACATAACATCTATGTAACTATGACCTATATCAGAACACACAAAGCACAAACAGGTCAGATGTTGCAGTGGCATCTGACAGGAATGACTTGTCCTCTTGAAACTTTTTAGATTTGATAAGACAAAAACTAAACTTGGTGAATGTTACGGTACTTAAATATTATGAAATTAAACCTAAGGAGCTGTGCTTAGGACTGCATGTTTTGGTGCTTAAATGCATTGTAGGGGGAGGCTGAAGTGCCCAAGTTCCAAATGTTCTCCTCATCCTGGAGAAACCTAATGTCTAGTTTATACAGCTTCTACAAAAAGAAATGAAAGATTTATTGAGCCAGATTTGAAATACTAATAAAGTAGGAGTTTGATTCAGTTTTCTACTGAGAAAGCAACTCCCCTAAAACAGATGCTGTAATGGCTTCCTATTTTTTTTTTTGGGTGTTATTTCAAGAATAATCAGATACAAAACATAACTTGAAGTATCCCAGTCCAGAACCAAGGACTGCCAAATTCCCTTGTTCCCCATGTTTATTCTGTCTTGTCCCTTCAATGTGACATTTTCTGCTGAACAGTGAACCGCATCAACGGTCAAGGTGGAAACTGGCCCCCATTTCATTCTAATCTTACAGGGAGCTGATTAGTAAAAACAGAATTACATCCCTACCTGCTGAAGTCTGAAATTCCAGGTTTGCCATTTCTGAGGCAAGTATGCAGATGATAGCTTCCTTCTGCCGAGTGTCCAATCTGAAAAGAGGATGTGGTATTGTGAAACCTGTAGGGACAGACACACCTGACCCACAGTTCTCTGTAAAGAACCCATTTTAAACACACCCATTTACTTAGTGACATCTACTGGTTATCTCTTTTCAACTTCTCCCAGATTTATAGTGACACTGAATTGCCCTTTGGAACTATTTGGACCTTCTTAATCACAAAAATAGATTTGTGCAACCATTTTTACTTCCAGAACTGTGTACTTCCATACTTCATCATTAAAATTAGTGGGTTCATAGGGAAATATGCCTGAGAATGTGGGAGTTCTGCATGCCTCAGTTCTAGTCCCTCCTTCAGGGACTGCATGTGCATTCTGCATTGTATTTAATTTTTACTGAAACAGCATTGGAAACAAGACTGCCGTCTGATTTTCTGTGTCTTAAGAGTTTAGCTTTTTCACTAGAAAAAAACAACTCCTGAATTATTTTGCATTACTAAAAATAGGTTTCATTAAAAATTAAGAGAGAGATTGGGCTTTTATGCATGTTCTAATTCAAATCCCTATTTTAGCCACTCATTATAGGTTTTGCAACCACATAAATGGTAGGGTCTTGACCAGACATGGTAATTTAGAATACTTAACAAAGGCATACAGCATCCTCATGGCATCACATGAGAGTCGGTGCCTCCAGAATGAGTAAGGAAGCTTAAATGGGGCATTTGGTTCAAACTGTCAAAATTACATACTTGCGTGTAGGTTGCTTATATACAAATGAACACTGACTGACTACCAAATGACTGACATCAAGTTTTTCACCTCAGAAAGCATGTACAAACCTCATTTCTCACAAAATAAAATAGGGGTTTTGTGTTAGTGCCTAGTGTACTTTAGCCTGCAGCTTGGTAGTACTGGAAATCTGGCAAGATGGATTGCAAGAGGCCCATGTCCTGTACATCAGATGTGTGAACTGGCCAAGACCTAAGGAAGCTTGCGCAGCATCTGCTGGCACTTTGCCTGGATTAGTTGCTGTGATTTGCACTTACTTTCACATGCAACAAATCTGTCCCCAAAGAAATGATAGGTCACTACCACTTGCTGTGTTTTTATCTTTTTTTGTATTTTGAAATACTTTTTTATATAATTCTATGGTCAGACGTTGGAAATAGTCTTTCCTCATTGTGTCCTCTCCTATTTGAGCAAAACTGATCCCTGTTCTCTCTTCCCTACACCACCACCTACATCTTCTAGGATGCAGCTCAAGCAGCTCTCTGTCTGCTCTGGGACTTTGGGATCTAGCTACGAGACCAGGTTGTGCCTTTATTTACAGCAACAGATTAGCATAATGTGTTATTAAGTGTTGCACCATAAATGCAGACATATTCTGTCAGACATTTCTGTAGCTACTGAAGGTGTTTTAGTGTGTAATACCGATACGAAGGCATCTCCATTTGTGCCAGAGTTTCACTATCACTTTGAGTTAACATACACTGGCACTGAAGACAAAGAGGCTGGCCTGCAGCTTCCTCCCTCCCTTTCCTCTCTTCCAGCCACTTCTGCTCTTCTGTTGCTTTGCAGCTTGTGCTTCCACAGGTGTTTACACACAACTCAACCAGATCTGAGATCTAACTGGGGATAATATTAACCCCACTATATATATATATATATATTCAGTTAGTTTTGACTAAACGAAAAGATACTTTTAAATGGATCAGCTTTACTGCACAGTTCATTCACCTGCCAAATGAATGCTTGTGCTCACACGGGTAGCACAGGAACAAGCATAAGCAATTAAGAGCAGGTAGGACAAGCTCCCTCTTTCGGAGGGCCAGTTTTAAGTGATTGAGTTACAGAGATACGCTTTCTGCACTGATACCACAGGCCAGAAAATAAACCCAAGAGAGATCCTTGTTGCACATTCAGAGATCAAATACAACTTTATTAGTCCCCTCAGCAAAATCCTGTTTGTTTCTAGATGTTGAGCACATAAAGATAGTACAATCAACTTTCTGTAAAGGTGTTCAATATCAATATAAGTGTAAAAAATTATTATAAATATTGTAGAACATTTATATTTGTTTCAGTTTTATGGCAAAAGGGACACACATTGCTTATAGCGTTTGTGTTGCTCCTACAAATTAAAAAGTTGAGGAATGCTGTGAAGCTTTTCAGATGGAAATGTAGGCTATAATCTTAAATCCAAGTATATTAGATTTTATAAATGACACAGGATTAAGCCTGGTCAGTTTTCAGACCGGAGATCTGTGTCAAAAATCTTGCTATCATAGGTGTGGCACAACTAAGTAGAAACAGCTCCTAATAGTACTACTGGATGTTTGTGTTGAAGATGCCCACTGAAGTAGTATAGCTCTGACTATATTCTTCACAATGTAATAATAATGTAATAATAATAATTGTGTTACCTCAATGCCTTAAAATTTTATCAGTAGTCAATGAGTGTCACATATCTTAAAGAGCAGTATTACCTTTTATGAGCACAGATATCTAAATCTTGTTTTTATAGTTAAGACAGTTCAGTTGAAGAATTTGTTCTTCCTAAGTACAAACATTGCTAAATGGATGCTTTTGAGTATGGGCAATGATTTTCAATACTATGAAACTCGCATTGCAGTAATAGGTGATCATTTAATACTTCAGTTAGACTATTTGTGAACAAAGCAGATGAAAGCAGCTACAATGTAACAAATTCATAGTTATCAAAACATGTACCTTGAATACTTCATCAAAATGTTGGCTGAATCTGAATCTGTAGCCTCTATCACTGCAGTATAATGATAAACACTGCATAATATGGGCTTGGAAGAGAAAACAACTATTTCAAACCACAGAGGAAATATATGCAATCAATACAATAACAGAGGTGCATACGTGGGTAGAATACTGGTGGACAAGCCAGCTCAAAGTTTCAAAAGTGCTGAGCACCACAGTTGTAAACTCATGCCTAGTGCAAAGACGTAGGTAAATTTTGTCTAAAATAGAATCAACAGGGCAAAAGACCAACTATAACTTCTTCACAGCAGAAACACTGTAATGAAATGAAAACTAATTACAGTGTTTAGGGCAAGACAGATCTGGTAGGCAGAATAGTTTATATACTAAACTTCTAGTGGTACTTAGACCACGCAGTGACTCTGCAGTTCCTGATTTATTCATTAGCCCTGGAACAGACAGATTACACATCCATTTCTACTAGCAGGTTTTGGGGGGAGGGAGGGAAAGAGAGTTAATTCTGCTGAAGATTTCATGTTCTGTTTCAGTGAAAAGGTTTTATTTGAAAAGTCTTGAACATCATTATCTCCTGAGCAGGAACTGATTTAAGTAGTCGAAAGGTTGATTTGAGTGTACTGTTTACACCAAGTAACCCTCAGAAATCAGCACTCCAAAATGCTGACGTTAAACTCTGATTTAATTGAGCAGCTGCTACAAGTGAATAGGAGTTGAGATAGCTCAGCACTTTGTTCCTCTGTTCTGCATGTACACAATGGATTTGGCTCAACAAGAGCATTTTTTATTAAACAACACTTTCATTTGCAGCTAGATGCAGCATATAATTGCATCATACTCTGACTGGAATATAAGCACTTTAGCTTACAGTTCTGCGTTCTTAAGGTCTATGGCACAGGTAGTAAATATAATGATACAGCTGTTCTTCCAGCCTCAATACATGCAGAATGCACATCGTAAGGCAGATCTTAATCATAAGATTCAATGATTTGAATTTCATTATATTTCTTTCTCTGTTGAAATGTTGGATTATATTCCAACTGGTTTTATTTCTTAAAACCTTAAAAGTTCCGAGAATTGTGAGGACAAAGAATGCGAGGGTATAAATGAACACCACAAATCAAACGTCTTTTTCAAAAAGAAAGAAACATTTGTATACCTAGTAAGTTCTGCTGGAAGACTAAAGTGACGTGGTCAGTTCAAAGGTTGAGTCAGGTATCAATGTTGGCCAACACTCAAAGGAGGACAGGGCGACATGGCTGGGCTAGCACCGCAGGACGGTGGCGTCCCAGATGGCAGGAAAGTCTGAGTGTGAGGGATCAAAAGCAGAACAGGAAAACCACAGTGTGACAGCTGGTCTTGTTTTACAGTTACAGTGGTAAAACATCTTAATATCCACAACTGTGAGATTGAAAAGTAAGAGATAGCCTTGATTCTTGATTTTCGTGCTTCTTAGTAACGGGAAGCTGAGACACGAAAGCTAAAGGTTAATAGAAAGCTTCGCAACACATGGTTGTAAAGCAGCGAGCTCTCACAAAACGTAACCCAAACCCCGAGCTGCGGGTAAGTTCATAGCGACGTACAGGTGGCCCTGAGCCCGCCGGAGGCTAAAAGGAAGCAATGTCCCAAGTGTCCTGGTTACAGAGGCGGTAAGGAGACCCAGGCGTCCGCCGCTCCTGTTCGTGGCCGTCAGGGCCTACACCCCAAAAGCCTTCCCCGGCAGCGGGCCACCTCCTGGCAGCAGAGCGAAGTCCGGGAGGCCGCCTGTCTCCTCCGCGGTCCTGTGGAAACACAAGGAACCTCCGAAAGACGCGGGCGGTGAGGCAGCTGCGGGCGGCGCGCCGGGCCGAGGAAAGGCTGCCCCTGCGCCGGAGGGCGGCCGCGGCCCGCACAACCCCCGCGGCTTCGGCTGTCCGGGCGCGCTCCCCGCGCGGCCCCCGGGTCGCGCCCGTCCGCGCCCAGCGCCCGCGGCGGCGCCGCGGCCCCTTTAAATGGAGGCGGGGCCGAGCCCCAAAGTTTGCACAAGTTGTGGAGCGGGGCCGGCGGCCGCGCGGAGCTGTGTGTCCGGGCGGGCTATGGGCCCCCCCGGCCGTTAGGAGCCCCCGCTCCGTCCCGCCGCCATGGACTACCTCACCACCTTCACCGGCAAAGGCGGCCGCCTCCTGCGCGGCACCGCCAGCCGTCTCTGGGGCGCCGTGCCCGGCGGCCTCCGCCAGGTCCGCTTCCAGGGCGGCCGGAGCCGCGGGGCAGTGGGCCCCGCCGAGCCGGCGGCAGGTACCGGCGGGGAAGGGGCCGGGCGTGCGGTGGGCGGCAGGGGCAGCGGCCGGTCAGGGGCCTCCCTGGGCGCCGGGGTGGGTTTCTCGCCCCCTGTGAGCCTCCCTGGAGGGGAGCGAGCTCCGGGGGAAGCGAGAGCGTGCGGGAGGAGCAGGAGGAGAGGGTCTCTTCCCTAGCGGGGAGCAGCCCGCAGGTCCCCCGCCGTGCCCCTAGCTCGCAGCATTGCCGAGCCGTGGCAGGGAAGCCTACAGCGGGCTGCTCTCTGCTCCCGCGGCCGCGCCGGGGCGGCGCCGAACGGTAGCTGAGAGAGGAGGCGGCGGTGGAAGACGGCGAGGGGAGGGCGTGGGAGGGCCGGCACATGGGCNAGCACCGCAGGACGGTGGCGTCCCAGATGGCAGGAAAGTCTGAGTGTGAGGGATCAAAAGCAGAACAGGAAAACCACACAGTGTGACAGCTGGTCTTGTTTTACAGTTACAGTGGTAAAACATCTTAATATCCACAACTGTGAGATTGAAAAGTAAGAGATAGCCTTGATTCTTGATTTTCGTGCTTCTTAGTAACGGGAAGCTGAGACACGAAAGCTAAAGGTTAATAGAAAGCTTCGCAACACATGGTTGTAAAGCAGCGAGCTCTCACAAAACGTAACCCAAACCCCGAGCTGCGGGTAAGTTCATAGCGACGTACAGGTGGCCCTGAGCCCGCCGGAGGCTAAAAGGAAGCAATGTCCCAAGTGTCCTGGTTACAGAGGCGGTAAGGAGACCCAGGCGTCCGCCGCTCCTGTTCGTGGCCGTCAGGGCCTACACCCCAAAAGCCTTCCCCGGCAGCGGGCCACCTCCTGGCAGCAGAGCGAAGTCCGGGAGGCCGCCTGTCTCCTCCGCGGTCCTGTGGAAACACAAGGAACCTCCGAAAGACGCGGGCGGTGAGGCAGCTGCGGGCGGCGCGCCGGGCCGAGGAAAGGCTGCCCCTGCGCCGGAGGGCGGCCGCGGCCCGCACAACCCCCGCGGCTTCGGCTGTCCGGGCGCGCTCCCCGCGCGGCCCCCGGGTCGCGCCCGTCCGCGCCCAGCGCCCGCGGCGGCGCCGCGGCCCCTTTAAATGGAGGCGGGGCCGAGCCCCAAAGTTTGCACAAGTTGTGGAGCGGGGCCGGCGGCCGCGCGGAGCTGTGTGTCCGGGCGGGCTATGGGCCCCCCCGGCCGTTAGGAGCCCCCGCTCCGTCCCGCCGCCATGGACTACCTCACCACCTTCACCGGCAAAGGCGGCCGCCTCCTGCGCGGCACCGCCAGCCGTCTCTGGGGCGCCGTGCCCGGCGGCCTCCGCCAGGTCCGCTTCCAGGGCGGCCGGAGCCGCGGGGCAGTGGGCCCCGCCGAGCCGGCGGCAGGTACCGGCGGGGAAGGGGCCGGGCGTGCGGTGGGCGGCAGGGGCAGCGGCCGGTCAGGGGCCTCCCTGGGCGCCGGGGTGGGTTTCTCGCCCCCTGTGAGCCTCCCTGGAGGGGAGCGAGCTCCGGGTGAAGCGAGAGCGTGCGGGAGCAGCAGGAGGAGAGGGTCTCTTCCCTAGCGGGGAGCAGCCCGCAGGTCCCCCGCCGTGCCCCTAGCTCGCAGCATTGCCGAGCCGTGGCAGGGAAGCCTACAGCGGGCTGCTCTCTGCTCCCGCGGCCGCGCCGGGGCGGCGCCGAACGGTAGCTGAGAGAGGAGGCGGCGGTGGAAGACGGCGAGGGGAGGGCGTGGGAGGGCCGGCACATGGGCCGCGGCCTGCCCCGCCGCCCTGCCGGGGCGCCTGCCCTGTTGCCCGCGCCTGTCTGAGCGGAGGCTGCGCTCCGAAGGGCTCGCACCAGAAGACCGGTCTAATAACGAAAACCAGTTTTGCTCTTGCTGCACGTCTTAGTGGTTTTCTTCCTGATTTCAGTGGCAGCACTGCTACTTTTACTTTCATTACCCCGCCATCCCCCACCTCCCACTTTCCTGGTGCTTTTATTGACCAGTGTGAGGGAAAGCGACTGGAGCACAAGCTCCTTGTACACAAAGGAGACCTCAAACCAAGGTGGTTTCGGCCTCTCGTGCTCCTGAAGAACAGGCGATAGTACTTTGGAAGTAGGTTTGGTGACGGTAAGGGCAGAAGTAGTACACCTGCCTTTCAGTGGTCAAACAGGTCAGTCAGGAGGCAGTAAGTGACTCTTTGTCCTATGTCTGGGAGTAAGAGGGCTGCTTTTGTCACCCCCTTTCTTGATGATGTCGTTGGGCTGTAAGTACAGGTACTGTAACTTACTCATCTGAAGTGAGTACTCAGATTGGCAAGAAATACCATGAAAACTGGAGGGATGGACAGTGAATGTACACAGACTGTATGCAGAAGAGGACCTGGCAATAAGGACTCTGGGGAGGTAACGCTATTGATTGGAGATTAAAAACAAACCATGACATAACTAGTAAAAGCAGCATGGTCTAAGGACTGCTTGGAAAGAAAAAGACATATGAAGTTAGGTTTGTGAAAATGCCTTCTAAAAATATGAAGAGCAGTATACAATGAATAGTAAATGTTTTCCTTTTTTTTTTCCTGTTTCAAGAAGCTCTGTGCTAAGTGGATGATTGCATGTTTGTCATTGTCTGTAGGTAAGGTTGAAGTCAGGTCTCTACTGAAAGGTAGTATTAAAGACCATTAAGTTTCTTTGTTACTTTAGGTTATTTTTGAAGAGTGAAACAGTTGGTTTTTATCGAGAAACAAGATCTGGTACTTATTGTAGTAGGCAAGGCAATAGGAATGCCCATGCAGTCTGTCAGATCCTTGTGTGCCTTGGATCACACTTCTTACACAGCAAGGATAATAGGTAACCAGCTATATTTACAATGCCACTCTTTATTCCATGTCCCTCTCCCCCAAGACATACAAGGAGAGAAAGCAACTTGTGTTTCAGCAGTGAGATGAAGTACCTCGAATAAGGCCTCTACAAACTGTTAAAGACTTGTTGACAAAGATCACTTACACTCTTCTACAGAAGCAAAATGGCAGTAAAACTCTTTAGCATCTTCTGGTCTTTTGATCAGTTACAAGGCCATGTGTTCAGCTGTTAGTCTGAAGCGTCTTCTGTGATACATGTGATTTCTTGGAGGGAGAAGCTCTCTATGACCGTTCTTCCCCTCTTGCTCTGGGACAAAGGATTAACTTAGACTGCATGATAATGTTTTGGGTTTTCCCTAGCTTTGAGCAGGAAGTGTATTTCCTCAGATACTTTCATAATGTAATACTTAAAATTTATGTTAATGAAAAGTGACTGCAGTTCTGGAATGCAGGGTGGGTTTCTGTGTATATAGAAT
Organism: Pelecanoides urinatrix; assembly: GCA_013400755.1. Lineage (NCBI taxonomy): Eukaryota > Metazoa > Chordata > Aves > Procellariiformes > Procellariidae > Pelecanoides > Pelecanoides urinatrix. Next base: position 228,561 of record VZTQ01008974.1, on the reverse strand, counting down.
TTGATGTGCCTTTTTGACAGAACCATACTTTGGGTTTTTCCTAACCTAGGCAAAGCACACTGTGCCAGGCAATTAGATCCTGGCCCTCCTGTGCTGTCTTCTCCTTCATGGGGTTTCTGTCATTTATGGGCAGAAACAAATTCTTGTGACTGTAGAATTATTCTTCTAGCAAGCATTTTGCTGGCTTTCACAAACTGCCTATACCCTGGTAATGTGTGCTGTGGAAGCTGTAACAATGATTACAATAGTTCAGTTGAAATCCACCTCTGTTTTAATTAGAGATGAGTCCCTGACATTAACTTAAACCTTAATGGCAAATTCTAACTACTCCAAATGTTCAATCTCTATATGCAGTGTTCTAGATCCAGGCCTACTTATTACTCTAGCTTTTTTTCCCCTTTAGGACTTTCAGACAGATCTTTTCAGTGTTCATTTTCTTTGCATGGTTCAGTTCTACAATAAAGTATCTCAACTTTATTCGTGTAATATTAGTAAATTTACATTTACTGTTTTCTTGCTTGTCTTTCTAAACAGTTGAATAATTGCTCTGTAAAGTTTCCAAGTTCTGGGAGGCAAGTCTGTTCAAATGCTGTACCTTAAATCACTGCTCTGAGCCTGTGTACTTCTTTGGGTACATGCAGAATAGTTTATAGTATCTCTTAGTAGGGAGAAAGGAGGCACTGGGAGACTGAGTAGTGCCATAGGAGGCTGTAAACCTGTTTAACCAGTTCACATTGTTTGTGTCAGCAGCCAAGTCAGTGAAATAACTTGAGAAAGGTATTTTGTCTTTTAATGATTGTGGTGGAGGATAAAAATGCAAGGAGAACCAGAAATTCTAGAAAAAGCATCTGGCTTTAGTAAAGGCACTACCAATAATTTCAGAGTGTAAAATTCCTTAAAAAAAAAAAAAAGGCCTTGTGGGTTTTGAAATATAACTTCTAAAGATAGTCTATTGATAATTTCTAGAAAGAGCTAGTATGTATGTATTCAAGGCCTGGATTTACCTAGAAACTTTAGCTAGAACAGAATGTAGTTTTCTTTTTTATTGGTATATATTGTAGGTGTTAGCGTGTTGAAGTTGCATGCATTTTTATTTGCTTTAAGATGCAACTCAAGGCTTTAGGGAGTGTGTGATTAAGGATTATCTTTACTGCAGAATTAACTTGAATGTTCAGTTTAATTCGAGTCTCATCTATACAAACCTCTTACTTAAATGAGCCAACAGCATGTCTCCTAGGTTAGTATGCTGTTTGCTTTGTCTGCAGTGTAAGGAGGAGTGTGGCCAGCAGTGAGGGACATGGTTTTGCTTCTTTTCTGTGACACTGGTGAGGCTGTATTTTGAATATACTCTTTGGTTTGGTGCACCACTTTTAAAGAAGGCTGCTGAGAAACTGCAGAGGGTCCAGCTGGTATGTTTAGGGGCATAGGGCATATGATCTGTGAGGAGGGATTGAGGGAGCTGAGCTTTAGTCTTGCAAAGAGGAGACCAAGGCGACTTAGAGGCAATATAATTTTGACCTACATCTACACAAAGAGGCACATTCTTCTCAGTAGTAAGAGACGATAAAAGAAGGGACAGCAGCCATGAGTTTTAGCTTGGGAGGTTCAAACTGGACACTAGAAAGAACTTCACAAGGAGAGTGGTCCATCACTGGGACAGTTTTAAGCTGACCTAATTTGATGTTGACAATATTCCTGCTTCAAACTGGAGCAGATGTACTCAAGAGCCTTCTTCCAGGTAACACTTTGTTTTTGTGAGGATATACTTCTATACGTGGAATCTCATGCTTCTTCCCTCCTAGACGTTTTCACCTCACTTGTGTCTGTGGTCACTTCATGGAGGAAGAAGATACACTGCATAGGCACTCTTGACTTCCTACAGTATGTCTCTCAAGTACAGAAATTAAAGAATTGAAAATCAGTCATTCAGAACTCCTTGTTCAGAGAATCCTTTTAACCAGTCTGTCAGGGAAATTGTTCTAGCTGCCTTTTATTAAAAGATTTTTTTTTAGTTTTTTTTTCCTCCCTCAGGCTCAACTTGATTTTTCAGTTCTGAACCATGTGGCCTGTAGGTTTATTTACATTTTTTTCTTACCTGCTTTCAAGTCTTGATTGGTAAGATAACCATACACAGTATATCTGGTAAGCCATGTGGCCTGTCAGTCCTCGGTAGTATGGTGAAGGTAGCAGCAGTGCATTAGAAAGATAAATATGTGGGCCAAGTTATGGTACGCTTGTCAAGTCCCGCTGTAAAAGTTAGTCTCTTCCTTTCTAAAAATCTGTCTCAGAATAAAACAGGCATAAGAATAAGGTAGGTTCATCCTTATTCAGTACTTCACTTTTAAGAAATTAACTTTAACAGGTGTATGATAAAGTATGAGAGAGGCTTGAACTGGGGAGACATAATTCTGCAAGTTTTCTTGTACACACTGTTCCTGATGAAGCACATGTGAAATGTACCAGCACCCTTTGCAAAGATGCTAATGCTTCGCTTTCATGTCTGAAAATACTTCAGTTGGTACAGGCATAAGAAGCAAATGTGATCTTGGAATGTATCAGGCTGGTGACTCAGTCATCTTGTGATATGTTAATTATGCACAATCTCTTCTTTGGACTTATGCACTACTAGTATATCAAAATCCTTGACTATTCCCTGGGTGTATGTGATGTTAAATGATCTTTTACTTCATGTTATACTTTGTACTACTACATCTCACCCTGCTGTTTTTTTCTCTCCAGGCTTTGGGGCTACAGAATTCCTTGTGTGTCCTTTTGCCCAGTGTTTGCTGTTAATTGTGCTTCCGAGTTTGTTTGCTGATATGCAATTGAACTGTTTTAAAAACTAGCCCATTGGGAACTCATTAATATACCCCTCCATTCTGCTCGTTTCTATTTCATTTTCCTCTTTAGTGAATTTTTGACGTAGTTTACAATTCTTGGTCTGATTTTTACTGTTCAACAGGATTCTGATGTATTGGATGTTTTACTGAAGTTCAGTTTATGTTTCAGTCATCTGCTAGATTAGTTTATAATCTAAGTATGGTTTATTCTAGTAATCTGGTATCCTTTGACTATATTGCATTTTTGTTTTCATGTGTCGTTGCATTTTTATCTTAATTTTTCTCGTTAATTCCTATTTCTAACATTAAAACAGTTTTGAAGCTGATGTTTTATGGAGAACCTACATGCTCATGGCTGCCTTTCATCGTACTACATGTATGAATACCTTTCTGTTCATCAGGAAGCAACATGCCTCACTGTGCTATATGAGTGGATCTCCCTCTGGCTTGGTTTGGGGAGGCAAGGAAAGAGGTGGCCTTAAAAAGCTGTGAAACTTATTTTGGTGGTGGCCTCATGCATCTGCATTGCCTGCCAGAAAAATGTGGGAGGAATCGTAGTTATCAATAACTTGAATTGCAAGCAAGACTGTTTAATCCTGCTTAGAGCAGGGAAGACTGTGACTACAGGCTAGGTTTCTCAGTGCTTTATCCAGCTGGGCCTTGAAAATGTCCAAGGATGGAAACTGCACAACTGCTCTAGGCAACTAGATTTTTACATTTTATCCAGTCAGAAGCTCTCCTGTTTGTCCATTATGTCTGTTGTCTTTTGTTCTCCCACTGTACATCACTGAAGAGCCTCGCTCTGTCATCTTGACACCTGTGGAGAAGTTACGTAGAAGGTACAGGAAGGCTGCTGTTACAGTCCCTCCAAACCATCTCTTCTTCAGGCTGGAGAAGCTCTGTTCTCTTAGCCTCCTCTTGCAGCCCCGACTACCTTGTTGGCCCTTCACTGAAATAGTTTTCATTTATTAATGCCTTTCTTATATTGAAAGGGACTGTGGTGGTGGTGGAGGGCACAAATGGGACCGTGACACTAGAGCCAGAATTCCGAAAGCAGCCTGAGTGCCAAGTTAAGGAGAATAGCTGCTTCTCTCTGGTGCTCTCAGTCTGCTGGCTATGCTTCTGTTAATACAGCTGAGGATGCTGTTGGCCCACCTTGCTGCCAGGGCACACTGCTGGCTTGTGTTCATCTTTCTGCCTACCAACACCTTCAGGGTTTTTTCAGCAGATCTGCTCCCTGGCCGGGCAGTGCCAGCCTGTACAACACAAAGGGCTTTTCCTTCCCATGCAGAGGACTGTTGTCCCGTTGAATTTCTTAAGGTTCCTGTCAGCTTGTTCCTCCAGCCTGTCCCTCTGAATGGCAACCCTGCCGTCAAGTATGTTGACTGGTCCCCCCAGTTCAATGTCATCTGCAAACCTAATGCAATAAACTTGTACAATAAGATGTTTACCGAAGCGTTGGGTCTAACTTCACATACACAGTGGATCTGTTTGCATGTTAGTATAGCATCATTAGGATAAGCTGACTGATTTTGAGCTCTTAGAAGAACTAGGTACCATTGGCTTAAGTATGATAAGGCGAAGTGTAAATTCTTAAAGATATTTAAGGATAACTTGATATTGCTGCTTGATGGTCAAACTGCTTATGGGGTATTGTGTAGACTTGAAGATGTACAACTAAATGGGCTTAAATATCTGAAAAAGGACAATTATCAGAAAAGTTGACTTCCTTTGCTGTCTCAGTAGAGCAGTCATGATTTTTGCAAGTTTTCACTAATATATACATTTGGTCTGCAGAGAAGTTGTACAGTAGGTGGAAATTGCAGTTAGGTAGTCTCTAATTTATGGAACTGTATACACATATACTTTAGATAGAACAGGGAAGGAAGCTTACTGTTGTTAACATATACTATGGCATAATCCTAAAATTTGGTGAAGCATTTCTGTTTATCCTGAATGTGAAATGTTATTTTAGAAGAAAGCCCGTGTGATGCACATACCAGGAGTGCTATGCATGGAGCTGGCTTTATGTCTCCTAGCCATTTGGAGAAGTGGCCTGCCTTAAATTTGTTTCTATTGAATTGTTTTTCATCCTGAAATCATGCATTTAATTATTTCTGCCGATGTGCTACACAGCTAATGGGGTAGCAGAAAAGAGGGTAATGTGTTAGGGGGATCACAAAATGAACTTGAATCAGTGCTGAATCTGTACTGCAGGAAAAAGCTTTGAGGTATTTGAAGTATTGATGAACATTAACAAGGTCTCGGATGCATTTGGGGTTTTGCTTGAGAAAAATGTGAACAAAAGAATCATGTGGAGAGCAGTGATACGTATCAAGAGTTTTGAGAACAGGACTTACGAGGAAAGACTGAATCATAGAATATGTAGCAGTTGCTTAGCAAGAGGAGACCAAAGGGGCATTGTTTATGACACTGCCTTGGTCTGAAAAAATACCATTTTGGCTAGAAAATTGCAGGCTACTAGCATCTTGTAGGCTACTGTTAGGGCCTCATTGTTTCTGGTTCCTAAGACATTAGAAAATAACTGAAAATAATATTCCAGTAATTAGCGTAAGCATATCTAACTGCAGGAGGGGAAGAAGGGTCAATGAGACAGTTGTTCTACTGAGATGTACCCTCTGCTGTTAGGAACCCCGAGTCACCAAGCCTTGTGGAATATAAAGATTTCCTACTTCACACTTTTTTGTTTCTTTATGAATAGGTTATAAAGATCTAATTGTTGTTGAACAGAACTAATCAAATAAAGATGTAATATCTATGCTTCTTCTGTTTTATCAGTTATGTTTCATGTGATGCTAAATAACAATGTACTTGAGAACATTTCAAAGAAAGACTACTTTTTTTTCCTTACCTTCTTGTGATTCAGTTTTTAAAAGCCTTTACCCCATATGTGCTGCATGTTTTTTTTTTTAAGAACTGTGAAAAATTGTGTCCTAGACAAGCATTTAACAAGGCTGCCGCCTCTGCCTTTTTCATAAACACATGTAAATCTGCATAACTCGCAATTCTTGTTGGGGGGATGAATCATCTTTTTCCTATCTTCTTGACCATAATAAACTCAGTTATTAATTGTAAACAATTTGCGTTAATTGTTGACTTGTCCAGCTTACTTGCTTTATCTCAAAGGATACTTGTTTGGTTTATCAATTTATTTGTCTGGAAAAAGTGATCTTTGTAATATCTGTTAACATTGAAATGAATAGAAGATCAGCAGCTGAGAAACACTGCAAGTTATTTGAAATTTAAGCTTATCATGCAGAAATACAGTAGGGTAAAGGAAAATTTAATACATCTTGCTGTATGCAGGGTTTGAAGATACTCCTAAGCAGTTCTCGGCATGTATAATTGCATTGTTACCTACAGTACAAATCTTGTTCTCTTTACCAGCTTTTATTGCTGGGAGTCCAAAGGATGTACTAGAAGCATCAGCAAACAGAAAATTGAAGGTCTACAATCCAGCTCAGATGGCATACTAAGAAATGAGAAATGTCACTCTTGTCATGTCAATTTGAACTAGCAGTGCCACAGGAATATTTTCAGTCAACAAAAATTCAGTGGCACAGAGACAGTTAGTAGAACTTACCTACAAATGTTGGAATTTAACTTCAGTTGTCTTCAAATTACAGTTGAATAATGCCACTGATTATTAAATATTTTAAGGTCAAAGCTGCCTCACTGAAAGCTGTATGTTCCTAAAACATAATGTTCCTAAAAACCCTTTTCCTGTCTTGTATAAATATGTTGGAACAGTAAGTCCTTCTCTCTGGTTATGTTGATGATCATATGTAACTGTTCTTATGCTACAGTCATTTAATCTTAAGTTTCTGTATGCATGCAACCAGCTTTCAGACTAAATATTGTTCTGGTGTCATTTTGAACACTGCCTTCTGTATCTTTCTAGTTCTAGTCTTTTAAGTCCCAGAGAGTTGTAATATTTTCTTGTAATTTGTGGATCTGACATGTACTTTTTCACTTCAGTGTTTCAAGGTGTTTGGGAGACCCAGTCCTGCGAAATGGTAGTTCAGAATTAAAGCATCAACCCTGATGTTACAACAGGTCTGGTCTTGTTTCTGTCTAAAACAGCACAGCTAGAGATCTGATAACCTAGCACCACAGATCCCCTTCTTAAACAAGTTACTGTTGACTCTTGAGGTTGTGCACGGAGTGGTCGGTGGTGTCAGGTTTTTCTTATACCTGTGGTCTGAGAACACCAGCCTTTGGTAGTCTCACTGGCTTACTGCTGGCAGGTGAGGTAATGATTGTGTGTAACCTAACAAGATGAGGTCATGTGCAACAGAGTTATCATCAGGAAAATAAGTAAAATTAAAGGATGAGACTGATTCCTATTGGTGCTGAGCACTTTTCAGACCACTGCATCCTATACAGGCAGTTGTTTCCACTTTCACATGCTTCCTAGAATCCTAGGGGCACAAGAATGGCTGAAAGATTTACTTTCGTCTCAAAAATAAATAGCCTGCTCATTCAGCGAGAGATAGTTGGAGGCTTTGCAGTATGCCATCAGGAAGGTTGAATTCATGTCTCTGCTACTCTGACCTGTTTTCACAATTGAAATACCTCCTAGTTTTGTTTTTGAGATGTTAGGTGAAATGGTCAGGTTCTGTGTGAACAGGCAGCTCGAGCACTGGGGCTGCGGGCAGAGGTGTGGTGTCTGGTAGCTGTGCCCAGTACTTGGCCAGCTGGGAAGTGAGGGCACATGTAGCTCAGTGCTGCCTGCCTCCATCTCTTCTCGACTTGGGGGACTTGGGTCACAGTAGGTTATGAAACACTTGAATCCTGATTCCATGATAGTGAGGGGGAAATAGAGCTATCACAGAGGGAAGGAATGAAAGTGGGCACTGAGGGGAAGGGTAGGAATTACCATCTTCGGTAAGAGAGGGGTTGACATTAAAAAAAACTATGAAAAACTACAGATTATAAGCTCCTGGGGAATCTGTGGTAGGAGTTCTCCTGGCATCTGCTTTCCTCCAAGGTGCCTCCAACAGGGACCTTCCTTCCCCACCCTACCTCCCAGTTGCTCTTACTTTCCTGAAGTTACCAGAGTGCTCTGAAGTCTAAAGCACAGTAGGTCCTTCTGCGCTGAAGAACAAATAACTTTCCTTTTTTATTTCTGGCATAAGGAACAGAAGTGGTTATTTGTGCAAGACTTTATTCTACTGTTCAATAACTGGAACGGGAGACAATAACTTAACTTGACCTCTTTGAGCGGTACCTGTTTGTAAACTCTTTAGACACTTATACACAAACTAGTAAGAAGAAAAAGGAAACTTAAATTTGGATTAGGAAAAAAAAAACCCACACAACATTGGGCCATATACAAATGAAGTGTGTTTGTACATTTGTAGTATGGGGCTTCTTTATTTCTGTCTAATGGAGGGGGGCGGAGGGGAGGGGCAGAGGAAGAAGATGCTTATTCTACAATAGGAATGCTCTATGTATAGATTATTAAGGCATGTGTGGGATCCTGGATGAGATCAGTCTTTCTTCAGCTGTATCCTTTGACTTTTGCTTAAGAGTATTTGAACCAGACTGCTGTTGAAAGAAAAAGATTAGGCTGCCAGCAAAGCTTTGACATGGGCTGAAAAATTTGGAACAGCTACAGTCAAGCAGCTGTTGCAGTTTTTCAGTAGCTTGCTCAGGAGGCACCTGTTGTTGCAAGGTCAGGTAGAAACTTTGGTAACAAGATGTTTGACCTGGAAGAGGAGAATGTTGGCAACTGTTAGTCTACACACAAACTTCCATGTGTTTTATTCATTACTGATTTGGCTTAATTTCCCCTAGAGACATTTGTAGTATCTTCAAAAACAATTAATATAATCAGAAGTAAAGGTTTCTTTGTAGGTAACTTTTTAAAAGCTGCAATTAGTAAATAAGGGAAGAAATACCTTTTAATGTATTGAATGAAGATAGTAGGATGCAGAATTAGTGTTTAGATTTTCAGAATTTCTATAAAGTGTTTAAAGGTAGGCTTGAAGTCTTGACTGTCACTCATGGCTATAAAAACTTACCATAATTAATACCAACTATAGATCAATTTTTATCTTGTAGGTATGGGAACATTCTCCCTCAGACTTTTTTCAATATATTAAGAAAAGTAGAATGAGTCCAGTATTTATTTCCTTACTATATAAAGAACATCCCAGGAGAGTACTTATGTTGAATCTGCAAGAAATCACTTTTATTGTTGCCCTCTGCAGCTTGCCCAATACAGCAATGTAAGGTATTTGCTCAGGTTTTTTTATGTGTGTGTGTTTTGTTTCTTATTTTTTGATGCTGCAGAATTTCCTGTGTATTTTGTGTTGGGTTTTTCCCCTCTCGTATTTTCATAGTTTCAACTATCCATGTAGAAATGGGTGGGGGGGATATATGAAATTCGTGCAAGTATTTTTCTAGTCTCTTTTCCAGTGTTGGAGTCAGGATGCTAATTAAAATTAGTAATGCGTGGAAGTTGCTGTCAATTTATAGCAAGTTTCCTTAGTACCTCGGGGGAGACTTAAATAGATGTACAGCATGTTTTCTATTCTCAGTCTAGCCATGCTAAACTATTTTAAAATAATATATTTTGTAGGGTTTGTTTCTTCTATTCAATTTGGTTTGAAATATTTGACTAAGTATATTTGGTTATGGTAACAGAAATTTGAATGTATCAAAATGGGAGTATAACCAATCCCATTGCAGCATGAAAACCTAACATCTCATTCATGTATGTATCTTGGGCTCCTTAATAGCAAATATTTATCTGTTGAAGGTTGAGGCCTTGTGACGGAGACCTAACTTAAGAGATTAATCTCAAAAAATGCCTATGTGTATATAAATGGATATATGGGTTAAAAACCCACTTTTCTAGAGATGTAGAATTAAATGCGTTCTGTTGAATCATGTAAATACACTGTTGCATTGTCTTTTCATAAATATCAAGCCAATCAAAATCAAAAAGTAGAGTATACTTCAGGTACAAATTGTTGTTGATTTGGCTTATGAAGTGGAGGTCATCAAAATACAATGCCCTAATAAAAAGAACAGTTCTTAATTTGTGTTGTTTATTTAGAATCTTTATTTTCATGCATAGGCTGCATGTGTTTGCTACACACAGGATAATTACGAAGTTAAACACTAATGGTCTCTGTTTTATAAAAACCTTATACTCTGTGCTTATCAAACAGCATTTAGACAAAAAATCCCAACTGATTAGATCAAACATACAGGAACTCTAGATCATCTCCCCTCTAGACAAAGGCAGGCTGGATATGATCTAAAACCAATTAAACACAGTAGTTCCAGAAGTGTTGCTTGCCTCATGGGGTCAATCTCCTATTTAGTCTTCCTTCATTAATAGCTTCCTAGATAGCAGCAAGTACTTATGCAGTTAATTGATTCCCAGTTATCAGCGGTTTATATTGGTTAAATTCTTAAAGCATTGCAGAGGAATGAAGTCCCTATTCTAGCAGCTGGTTGTCTGTTAGAGTCACCGGGAGCAAGCTGTGTAACTTGTGAATTAGATGTCTGCCCACGGGGCTGTAGTCAGCAGTCTGTGACAGCACTGACAAAGGAAAATGAATTTAACACACACGTTGCCTCAATTTTTTTCAGACACTGGCCAGAAGAAGACCCCAGACAAGAAAGATGGGCGACGAATGTCTTTTCAAAAGCCTAAAGGGACTATTGAATATTCTGTAAGTTACTGCTTTATTGTTAGAATGTCATAGCATAGCAAATGCAGACTTAAAGTTTCATTAAAAATATAAGCAAAACAGTAATGTGCATTACCTTTAATCTTAGAATTCTGTGTGTCTGATAGCTTATTTTGACAGGAATTAAACCTGAAATTAGCTGGTAGTAATTGAGTAATGCTTTTTTATTTGGCTTTTTTCTTTAAGTTATTTTTTTTCCTCAAAAAAAAAAAGCTAATCAATCTGACTAGTTCATCTTTAGGTAACTAGTTAAAAATAGTAAATAACATTAATTATAAAATCATGTGCAAATTCCCTGCTTTCAGCATTATTAATAAACTGTTGACTTCAGAAGAAATAACAGAATGAAGTTGGGGGGGAAGCTATATCTTGATACTGACCTTCTGGCTTTCTAATAATTTTCATAAATCTATACCTTTTACTGTACAGTTCTGTATCTGCAGCAATATCTGAAAATAGAGCCTTTCTCTGCCTGTTCTGTTCTTGAAATGACCCTCAAACTGTGCTGCAGTCAGCTTTTCAGATTTGTGGTTACTAAGGGAAACTGAAGTGAGAAGTATCTGTCTTGTGTAATATACTGGAAATATAATTAAGCCTATAAATAATGCTTATAGGGTTGACATTAAAATAGGGAAAGTCTGTCACAGTTATCTTTGAATGCTTCTGAAGTCAGACATGATAAAATAAGAAAGAGAACTTCTTTATAGAAAGTCTTTGCTTGACCTCTTGGTGTTATCTTATTCCAAGAATAAGAGATACGGGGGAGACTTAACTCTTAATGTTACACTAAGCCAAGCTGTGATATGGCTTAACTGCTGACAAGGCTGTGATAGTCATTTGGAGAGAGACAGAGGATGTGTGGATGTGTGTATTGGAGCGAGAAGCACTTCATTAGTGTGGCTTGTATTGGGAATTTGAATATCGTTATAGCATATGCTAAAAACTTCCTTGAAGTTGAGATTCAGAAAAGAAATTTATTCTGCTTAAGTTCTAGCAGCTGAAGAATGTGTAAATGTGACTGTTGTTTCTGTTAAATTAACCCCATTTTGTCTGAAATAATTGGAAAAAGTGTTCAGGTGTAACTCTGTAAAACTGGGGTTCCTCTTCAGTCAGTAAATCCCTTAACTTGGTCTCTTGCCACCATATGCATGCATTTACCTTGGTATGTAAGATTCCAGGCAAAGCTAAAGCACCAAGCTTTCATTTTCTAAATTAATATGTTTGTGTCAAGTTGTGATGTACTTCTGCAGGTTTTTGTGTTCCAGTAGGTGGGGTTTTATTTGCAAATATAACTTTCTTAATACATACTGAAATATGTATCATTTCCTTGTGAGTCAAAAAGATGATTCACAAGAATCAAAGACTTCTTGTCTTGCAATTTGGTCCAGCTTCTAAAGGAGCCTGTTGTGTGTATGGAACACGGTGCATTTCAGCTTCACAAATGCAGTATTCTGTCTGGTCTTGCTGTATCTCTCACTCGTAAAGTACTTAAGAACATCAAGTTTTCAGAGCTTTTGGTTGTGTTGTGCATGTATGTTTTAATAAATGCACAGATCTAACCTTTAGTGAACCATATGTTCATTATATGTATGAGAGGTCTGCTAACTATTGTGATAATCTGCTGCTGTTATTATTTATGACTTTATACCATGTGGAGAGATGAACTTAAGTCTGGTTTCTGCCTTCATCCTACTACCTTTCAAAGCAACAACACAGACACACACACGCACACGTATTTATATGTCTGCATGCGTTTCTGCTTTGGGAAGTAGTAGAAGGACGAAGGCAGAAACTAGACTCCCCCCCCAGTATTGTTGAAAAATTAGTGGAGTTTTTTGTGTTTTTTAATAATAATTTAATGTGTTAGTTTTTCCAGTGGCTACATGGTTTTCGGGGGGAAGGGCTTATTTGTATTCCTGAAGTTTAGAGTGAGAGAGAATCTCACTGATGCAAACTATGGATTTTTAAGGTGAAATACACTTCCCACCAGAATTTTTAAAAAAAGAACATCGTTACTTTGGGGACAAATAAACAGTAAAATATATTTTCTCTTTAAAGATAAAGCCAGAATGCAGTTAATGTTAAAGATTTTAATCTAAAATTTCCAAAGCATAAAACCTGGGAACTACAGTTCTGTATGAAGCACCAGCGAGAAGCTGTCAACAGATGTGGTACTAAGTGAAGGAAGCAAGTCCTAAGCTTACCCAGGCTAGTAGGTTTACAAGAATGTCACTAAGTTAATTTTCAGTGACTGTCTCTAAAGGATACAGAAAACTGGTTTATTTTTACTGTTATTGCTTAGACAGTGAACAGATTTTTCTTTTTAAGTTAATACAGTTTCTCTTCTTCTGAATGTCAGTCAACAGATTAGATGCGAATTAATATTACCTGTTGTTTCAGAAGTCACAGTTGGTGCTCCAAGCCAATTGTTTTCTCCTGCACACAGCTGATGCCTATGAACAGGCTCTAAGGACCAACAGAATAGATAGTTTAGGTCAGTTATTGTTACTAGCTACAACTTTTAGTCCTTTTTATGTTGTGAAAATAGCATTTTTTACGTTGCTTATTTGACATCGTTATATTACCGTTGCATTAGAAGTGTTTTGTGTTATATGTTGTACAAACACAACCAATGTCTGCCTACAGGTGTTAGAAGAGCCAACTACACGTAAATAAAGGAGCATAAGCAGACAGTGTTGGCCACTGATCACCAATGATAATAGCATGGTAGCAGTTGCATTCAGCAAAGCCTTCTAACCCCTGTTCCTTCTGAGAAGAAAAAGGAAATAATTGTGATTATTTACAGATAGTGTTTTTTTTGTTTTTTTTTTTCCTCAAGTACAATAGACTATATAGGAAAAAGCAGGGTTTGTTGGGGAAAAAAAAATTACAAGTGAGCAATGGAGGTAGATGATTGGATTTATCTCTGGAAGCTCCACTGTAAGAATTCCCTTCCCCTGCCCGACTCCCTCCCCTTTAACTCTGAGGATGGAAGGCTGTGGTCTTCTCATGAAATAGCAGGTAAGCACTGTAACACATGGTCTTTTCTCCAGATCATGAGAAGAGCCTGATATTAATTAATGAAGGTCACACTAGCCTGTAGTACACCAGGGTCTTAACACTGAGTTTTAAGCCAGACTCCTTAGTGTTGAACTGCTGGTCTTCCTGTATGTGGTCTTTCCCAGTTATTTAGTGGTAAGTCCAACATCTGGAAACTGAATCTTGATTCTTCTTTGTTTTGGTTAGAAACCAGTTAGATAAGTATACTGAGAACAAAACTACAGGGGCTTCTGAAGTCAGCTGCTTAAGGTAAAGCAAGGAGGAATTTGTGATCCTTTCTTAGCTCAAGGGGCGTGGGTTGCAAGTGTTTTTGTGAAACAGGTGAAAGTTTGCTAGAATTTGAACTCACATGAATACTTGGAATTTCTTGTTGTAATGACTTGCTGAACATGTTTATTTTGAGAGTAGATAAATGGTGAGTATCTACTAGTATCTTTCTAGAGTAACTGTGGATTTCGCTTTCCATCCTAGGGTAGCTTGGATAGAGAGTGCTAAAGGTTCTCTCTTCTGGTGCAGCTAGTTTTATGGCCATTGTAAGCCTTTACATGCTTTGTAGACTACTAAACACTTAAGAGTTTTTGCTTTTTTCTTAGTGCTTCCATTTCAAAGCCAGGGATTGTGTTCTTGTCTGTCATTTTTCTTTGAGCATGCCACTGTCATATTCTCTTTCCCAATTTGGGGGAATGTAGAAAATGTGGATCATAATGCTGGCCTATTACTTTATCTGTTTTATCTTTTGCCTAGTTTTAAAATTATTTTTGGTGTTGCTTTTATGATATTTACAAGTTCTGTTTTCCTGATGTTGCATATTATAGAAATTAGACCTATTAACAATTAGTTAATATAGTCATAACCTGTTATTTCTAAAGGCTTGGGTACAGCACCAAAGTTCTTGTGTCGTCTGCTCCCCTTTGACCTCACCCGTCATCCTAGTCCTCCCATTTCTTTAATTTTCTTAGTTCCTTTTAATACTCTTAAACCATTGTTTTGTTGTTTTCTGGTTTTTGGACAACTATTCTTGAAATACTTTAAAAAAAAAAAATTATTTGCACACTGATTTGTATGTATTCAGCGTATAATTTTGAATGAAGACTGAGTGAACTCCAATTGTTGAGATGCAATGATAATTAAGTTCATTAAAATATCAGTAGAGAATTTGGTTTTAAATAAGGTTTTTAAATAACTTTGCCAGCTGTTAAACTGACAGACATGAAGGCAGTTTGAACCATAGTCAGTGGTGACTCCAAAGCTATTTGTCTACTGGTGCGCACAGCATACCTGGCAAACATGGGTATATATAATAGCGGTCCGTAAGTGGAAAAGGGGTAATGGGATGTACCTCTGCTCAAATGGGGACACAATGATTTGAACAGTGTTTGATTTGGGATTTTATTGGAAAAGGAAGATGGAAGGTGTGGCTCTTTCTGTATCTAGTCATATCTGTAAAAACCGATTTTAGCTAACTTAGAATTTAAGACTTACTTGTATACATAAGTGACTACATAAGGTAGAAGTACTAAGACCTTACGCGTCTTATCTCTACATGAGACAGTTGATAACTACAAGTTCTTGCTACTGAGTGTAGGAAAGCTACTTATAGTTTAAGAAGCTCTTTTTCAACAGAAGTTTGTGTCCATTAAGTGCAACGCAGTCCTGACTAAGTGATTCTTGTTTTCTTTTTATGTTTCCATTAATTGGTATCTTTGAATCTTTACACTCAAGTCAGTATACTGAAGGAAGCAAAGCCAGTGCATGACATGTATGGAACCACTTCAAAGCACCAGCTTGCCTACTCAAGTCTATTTCAGATTGTTTCAGGGAATAAAATAGTGTTTTCACATATCTGGTGATTGTTTTTCAGAGGTTTACTTGTATTTGAACAAATCTTGCCATTCTGTTAAAATCATGAAACAATATAATAACTGTTCATCATCCCCCTCTCTTCTCAAAAGGGAAAATTGTCCCATGAAGATTCAGCATAATACTTCAATATCCAAATATTTATATAAAATTCTTAATATTCAGAATAGCATTTAAATAGCTACACGCATAATATATAGAAAGTTTGTTTCCTGGGAGAGAAGGAATGACTTTTTGACCTCTCTTCCAGTATTGAATTGATGGGGAAAAAATTATTGGAAAAGCTGGGGGGTGGCTGTGGTATGTGGTGACGTGTTTTTTCTTTGTTAGTTCTTAAACTATGCTTTTCTACAAAGTTATTCTTTCAGCTTTTGGCTGTTCAGATTCTATTTTTTGAAATTGTAGAAAGCCTGAGAATTGGAAAACAGGCCTTTGAATATAGGGAGATACTTCAGGAAGTCTTTATTACATGAACAGTTTCTTTGTTTTAAGAAGGTATCACTGCTGGTCTCTGAAATCCCATGTAGTGTGGAGATTTGTCTGTACAAACTTAACAGCCAAATAGGGAAAGGAAGCTTATATTTGCCATTGTTGTGTACATGATTTGTGAGATAAACCCTTTAGTTGCCAAGAGATCTTACCAGATGGTTTTATTTCTGAAGGCTGAAAAGAGTGAACGCACTCTTAAAGGGCTTAAGTTTTGTGGGTTTTAATTGAATGCTTCTAATTTCTTTTATTTCATATCATAAGTTAGTCTGAAATCTCAAATATTTCAATCGTAAGTGATACCTAAGGAATATCTACCTAGCAACTAACTGTTATCCTCCAACATTTATGTAAGAGCAAACTTTTGAATTAGGCAAAACTTTTGAATCTCACTTTATAGTTTGTTTTAGCAAACCTTCTGTATTATGTAGAGCTTCTGATGGAAACACTACTGTTATTTGATTTGGTTGTCAGGTTTTTTTATGGTCTATGGAACAAGTAGTACATATCTGGTCAGGTTAGGGTCCTGTTTTGATTTCTGCTTTAGAACCAATTAAAAGTGGCAAACAAGAATATTTTTATTTTTTGCATATCTCTGTGATCATACAGTACTGAAATACTAAGAGGTAGTACAATACAGTATTTAATACCTGAAATACCAGTAAAGAGAGATTTTTGCTGCTTTGTTTAGCTTAATGGCTTACTATATAGAGAATTGGCATAATAGAATTAGAAATTTATCTAAAAAAAGCTGATAGTCATTTCTTTGGCAATACCTATCTTTTTTTCTTTAATCTAGGCTGACAAATGTACCTTTACAAAATGATAATGAATTCTGTATGTAAAGGAATTCTTTAACTCTTACTTGTGAACCTTAATTATATTAGTATCCCAAACACCCTCTGTTTTTTATCTGTTGAACTAAACAGCCTTCAAAGTACACTATATTTGTAGCACTTTTTCTGCAGGACAACCCACTTCTATATTTAAAGGTAGAGTTTGTTTCTCTGTATCTGTCAGTTATACTTTCTTATTCCTGTGCTGTCAACATGTGTTCGCTAACATGACACACTTTGAAAAAAAGTTAATGAAGAGAAGGTGTTTCTTGTCCTAAAATCTTTTGGGGCTAGTGTTCTGTTCAGTGTTAGTTTTGGAAAATTTAAGTAGGAATGCATTTTGAGGAGCAATTATTTAACTTTTAATATACTATTGCTTTGTAGCCAAGAGCATCTCTGTTTGCCAGCTATTCTCACAATGCAAATAAAATGTATTGAAATATTAAATATTTAATCACCCAATATTAACTAACACTATAACCTGTAGATACATATTCTTCCACTCTGGAAAATGTTTGCTGCTTCTGTAAAGAATGGATATGTCTCATTGCATTCTACTGACAGCAAAACATATAACGCTTATTAGTTACATGGAATATACTACTTCATCTGGAGCAGTCCACAATAGAGTACGGTGAGAAGCAGGCTAGCCCAATGTATGTTTTAATACTTATCTCCTCTGCAGTACAGCTACTGAAATAGAACGATTTAGTCTTTCGGTTCCAAATGCTGCCTTTTTCTGTGTGACTGTGTAAGGTCAAGGTCTACTCTCAGAGCAAGCAGTACCAAAAGCTATTAAAACGTGTGCTCTGAAACTTTTCCTTCCCTCCCCTGACCCTACCCTCATTTTTTTTTTTTTCTGCCCTCATTTAATTGCTCAAGCAGAAGTAAAGGATATCTGCCTTTAAGTCTAGCAACCGTTGACAAGGCATACAAGACATGACGCTCCCACGTTTTCATTAAGGAAGTGAGTGTAGAGCAGAAGTGTCCTGGTTTCGGCTGGGATAGGGTTAAATTTCTTCTTAGTGCTGTGTTTTGGATTTAGTATGAGGAGAATGTTGCTAACACACTGATGTTTTCAGTTGTTGCTAAGCTGTCCAAGGACAGCTCCCATGCCTGCTGACTGAGCTAGGTAAATAAGGTGGGAGGGAACATAATCGGGACAGCTGGCCAGTGGGGTATTCCATACCATGTGACGTCATGCTCAGTATATGAACGGTAGGCGTGATCCAGGAAGTAGCGATCACTATTTGGTTATCGGTCAGCGCGGGTGGTGAGCAATTGCATTGTGCATCACTCATTTTGTATATTATATCATTATTATTATTATTTTCCCTTTTCTGTTCTATTAAACTGTCTTTATCTCAACCCACAAGTTTTTCTCACTCTTACCCTTCCGATTCTCTCCCCATCCCACTGCGGGGGCGGGGGGAGTGAGCGAGTGGCTGCGTGGTATTTGGCTGCCTGCCAGGTTAAACCATGAAAAGAAGACACCTAGTGGGTATGCAGTCATGTCCAGTAATGATGTCCACTGGCTTTCTCAAAACAGTTGTGTGTAAAACATACACTATGAAGAAAAACATGGTTTTGTATTTCACTTTTTTCTCCCTCCCCTACTTTTCCCTTGAAAATTAAGTAAAGAAAAGGGAATTTAAAAGAGAAAGCATTCTTTTCTGTAATTGTCAAGAAAACTGAAAATTAAGTGAATAGCCTTGAAAATAGAAAGAAAATTCAAGCTGTGAATAATTAGTCTAATACTTACTATTTATATAGAGCCCCGTCCAACCTGACCTTGAATGTTCCCAGGGATGGGGCATCTACCACCTCTCTGGGCAACCTGTTCCAGTGTTTCACCACCCTCATCATTGCAAAAAAATTTCTTCCTTATATCTAGTCTAAATCTACCCTCTCTTAGTTTAAAACTGTTCCCCCTTGTCCTGTTGCAACAGGCCCTGCTAAAAAGTTTGTCCCCATATTTCTTATAAGCCCCCTTTAAGTACTGAAAGGTTGCAGTAAGGTCTCCCCAGAGCCTTCTCTTCTGCAGGCAATATGATATTCACCGTTCTTAAATGCTTGCTATGAATTCTTTATTCTGAAATTCTCTCTGTGAATACAACTTTTCCCTTTGCTTTCTTCTGTTGGTTCATATTGGATACATTTTGGGAGATGGGAGTGAAAATAAGAGGTTGGAAAAATCCTTCCCTTACTCAGGAATCACCTGCTCAAAATGCTTATGCTCCATCTGCTGTCATACTGATTGACCTGTTCTGCTTCAGTATTTTTACTTTTTGTCTCAGTGATGGATTTTACTTGAAAGTCAGGTGAACAGAAGCTTATTTCAATAGGAAGAGAGTGTGTTCACATTTATAGAGATTGCTTCAGCTTTTCTGTAAGTGAAGAATGGAGAAGAGGAGTTTAAGAGGGAGCATAAAGGGTTCTGTGAAACCAGTCAATTGTGTATTGGTCCAGTCGTAGCCAGCAGTGAATTTACAGGCCAGAAGTTCTGGTGCAGTAGCTGGGCCTACAGCGCAGTCTGTGTGACTGACACTTCTGGCCACCCGGAAACATAGTGGGAAGGCAGGTGCCCTTATATGGGGTTTCAGTAGGCTAATATTTAGGGGGTAGGTATGTTTTTGGGGTGTTGGGGTTTTTGTTTTTTTTTTTTCCTTTTTTTTTTTTTTCTTTTTGGGGCAATCATAAGATGTGAAGACTTAAAGTTCATCAAAATCTCCTTAAATCTACACATGATAAAATTGGTAAGCCACTATTTGAACTAACTGCTTACAGGTTTGTTTTTCTTTTTCTTTTTTTTTTCCCAATTGATACAGGTGGAATCAAGAGATACTTTAAACAGTATTGCCTTGAAATTTGATACAACACCCAATGAACTGGTTCAATTAAATAAGCTTTTCTCCAGAGCAGTCGTTCCTGGACAGGTACTATTACACTATATATGTCATTTATCCAACAAAGACCTTTTTCCCCCGTACTTCTCATCTCTACCAGAGAAACTGTTTAAGTGCTTCTCTTACTGGTTTTCCTATTGGCTTTGTAAAAGAGTTTTTCATTTTTCTGTAGTTTGTGAATTCCTTATGCTTATTAAATATCTGCCTAAAAAGGGAACATGTAATGAAGCTACCTGTCTCTCTTAAATAAGATCGGAGGACTTCTAAAACTAAATATAATTAATGGTATAATAACACTTTGGTACAAGCTAAATTGTTACTTTGCAAATATAGCAGGCTGTTTACCAACTCTAGCTCAGAAGACAAATTCAGGGTGCAGCTTACAAACAACATTCCTGACTGCATATTACTGCCTGCAATTCTATTTTAATAAATTGAATAATGTTTCTATTCCACTCTGAAAACTTTGTCTTTACCAGCAGTATATGAACTATCATTCACTTCTTATAGGTTATTATTGCTAACATCTTTTTTTTTTTTTTCCCCCCTTTTTTTGCCTTCACTTTTCACTTCTCTTTGAAAGCCAGGCCTGGAAACAAGTGATAGGTCAGCTACGGTATTAACCATTGCCTATTTGGTATTAGCCCTGTGTTTGAAAAAAATTCAGTGTTTATTTCTGATTGCTGCAGAACTTTGTCTAGGTAGCTTGAATGCCTGCTATGGTTAAAATAATGTATTTAAGGGGTGAATAACTTCCGTTTTTTGGTGTTTTTTTTTTAACATTCAGTGCCAAGAGCTATGTCTATGATCTTGTTCCTCAGCCTGTTTCTTGGTTGCTGAAATAGTAGAGTAATAGCAAGAAAAATAATGGGGCAGGTCTTCCTTGGACACTGTATTAGGTGTTTCTGGCATACTGTATACTTTTAATGCTTTCTATCTGAACTACTTCTGCAATTATTATGACTAAAAATCAATTTTATCTCAAGATAGCATTTAGAAACTTTAAAAGCTAAAATTAAGTAGTACTTTTTGTGGTGTTGTTTATTCCCTTAACTCATAATTTCTGTTTAAGTTAAGGGGGAGCAGGAATGATTTTGTATAGCTTATTTTGAGAAAGCATAGCAAATATACCTGAACTGGTGGGAAATCTAAAGTAAACCTGAAAGCATAACTTCTAACTACATTATATCTTCTTTATAGATTTTGTATGTTCCTGACCCAGACTACATTTCTAGTGTGGACAGCTCCCCCTCTCTAAGTCCTATAAGTCCCCTATCACCTACATCTTCCGAAGCAGAGCTTGACAAGGCTGCAGTAAATGTAGGTATACTTGTTGTCCTTGAAAGTAATTTTCCCTTACAAGATAAATGTTACAGCTGCTATGCTTTCTTCTTAAACTATTGTTTTGTTTTGGGGAGAAAGTACTTTATAACACTTAGAGTTGAAAAGTAAAATAGTACCTTTTAAAAAGTAAATACAAGCTTTTAATCTTTGTAAATGACAGTTTTCTATGTGAAAACTGATTTTAAGGCAAGTTATTTGTAGCAAAATACTATCGTTGCACACTGAAATCTTAAATACTTAAAGTCCTGTTGCATTTCTGTATTTGTTACCTTTCAGAACTAGTTAAACATTTGTCTCTAATCTTATTAATAGTTTTTGTAGCAATGATGCATTGGCAAGAATACTCAAGTAGCTAAAAGGTTGTCCTGGTTTCGGCTGGGATAGAGTTCATTTTCTTTCTAGTAGCTGCTATAGTGCTGTGTTTTGGATTTAGGATGAGAATAATGTTGATAACACACGGATGTTTTAGTAAGTGCTGAGCAGTGCTTAAACAGAGTCAAGGCGTTTTCCTGCTTCTCACACCACTGCACCAGTGAGTAGCCTGGGAGTGCAGAAGAAGTTGGGAGGGGACACGGCTGGGGCAGCTGACCCCAACTGACCAAAGGGCTATTCTGTACCATATGACATCATGCTCAGTATATAAACTAGGGACTAGCTGGCGGGGGGGTCCACTGCTTGGGAACTGGCTGGGCATCGGTCAGCGGGTGGTGAGCAACTGCATTGTGCATCACTTGTTTTGTGTATTCTTTAATCATTATTATTATTTTCCCTTTCTTTTCTGTCCTATTAAATTGTCTTTGTCTAAACTCACCAGTTCTTTTTTTTTTTTTTAATTCTCTCCCCCATCTCACTTCGGGGGAGTGAGCGAACAGCTGTGTGGTGTTTAGCTGCCTGCCGGGTTAAAGTACAACAAATGTAAGGGCTCCTCCCGCTCCTGTAGAGGTGCAGGAGGGGGTTCTCTAGTTTCATTTAGCAAAACAAAGTAAAGGGGGGAAAAAAAAAGTCTGTTTCAGTGAAGGGCTAATACAGAGTTGATCATAGCTGACTTCTACTCAGTATTTTTACTTTTGTAGACTTTCGAATACTAAAATTGTTTAGCCATGAAAGCTGCTCTGTAATTCAGCTCGAATGTATAGTTTTGGCTAGGAGCTAGCTTTGTAAAAGCATGTCTTTCCAGGAACACTGGTTTGCTGTCAACAGAATTCCATGGGGAGAACTCTGACCAGGAAGATGCAGTATTGGAGCCTGAGCTTCTCTGCAATTTATGCAATTATGATGTTACTCAGATTTCTTAATATGTCACTACTATTCTTTTCCAGTTATTATTATCTTTTCTCTCAAATAACAAATTTTCTTCAGAGCACTTCTTGATAGTGCTTAGTCAAGCTGTCATATGTCTACTCCAGAATTCCATGTGCTCAAAGCTGAGGAAGGTTTGAGACTTTAAGCATTTATTTATTTATTTGCTTGCATGACTTGATCCAGAGAAGTTTAAATAAAGAGGTATTGCTTTATTGCTGAATAGGTTCCCAAGCTGCATCACAAAGGCTGTGACGATCCTTCTATCAAAAATTACTATTTGCTTTTGCTGTTATACCTTTACTCTGACATAGTATGTCTGTTTCCTGAGGTGTCTGCTGTCATTTGTGCTGAATATTTCTTTTATGTTTTATGGCAAACTGAATGTATTGTAGCACAGTGAATAGACTAGTCTGCAAGAATACATTCTTCTGTATCAGCCTCAGAATGACTGTAAATGCTAGGATAGGCCTACCCATATAGCATATGTCGTGAGAAGTTACTCAAGGGGAAATTGTTAGTTTTACTGCTAGAAATCAGAGCTCTTCCTACAATGCACTAGATCCCATGTCAGAAACATACCTTATTCTTGCTTTGGTGGATTATTTTGTTTATGCTTGTTTGCATATAGTAGTTAAGGAGGCTTAATAATGTAACCATACCTGTAACTTACTTAAAACTTTTTTATTGACTCTGCACATAGCAGAGAAAAAAGCTTGAAAGTGTAGAAGAAACAAAGTAGATGAAAATACTTTAAAAGTTAAAATCCTCTTATGCAAAAGGTTGTTTAGTGTGGCATTTCTATGTTAGCAACAATTTGAGTGTTAAATTTCATTTAACTGACACTTACTGTATTGTTGCAGAACTATTTTGTGTATCTCATTACATGTCGTGGATCACTACAAGCAGTTCTTAAATTCTTCAGGAAGTCAAACAAATGAGCAATGTAACAATATATAATAGTGTTTATGAAAGTTTCTGAAGTCTTTCAAAGTACATGTAAGGAGGGAAGGGATGTTTCTAGATACAGTTCGTCAAAAGAAAGTAAAAACAGAAATCACTTGCACTTGTCATTGTGGACTCTGTGTGTCTGTGTGTGTGGTTTTGTTTTTCGAATGGTCTCTCCAGCTACACAAAAAGCAGTCAACTTCTCTTTGAGCAGTTACGGCTGGAGGATTTTGTTTTTTATCATAGCACCTGTTGTCTATGTTTCTCCTCTCTTTGCTGATTGCTATTCTTACGAATGAGAGAAATACTAGCATACATACTCTAATGCTCTGTATTGATGTCTGTCATCTTTGATTTTCCTCCAATTTTGACTTCAGATTTGCAGTTTAAGTTTAAGCACATTTCAAGGTAAAGAGGATATGTTACTCTGCCTGTATAATGTAAAGACATCTTCTCTTTGTGCTATGGTCATTGAAATCGATGAGTTCTTGCTAGAAATTGAATAAGATGATTAACTAACACCTGAACCTCTGTTGAGGCAAAATATAAACTATGATATGCTCTGTTCTTTTGTTTCTGTTTTATCAAACGTTGGGAGTAGCTTAACACAACCATGTGGCTAAATACAAACCAGCATGTGGCTAATGTCAGACCTGCATAACCCTGTTAAGTTTTTTTACATTGCTATACTTAAGTTAAAATTTCAGTGTGTATTTCAATAAGTTTGTTAGTGTCAATGTGTATGTAAGAGCTCAGCTTAGATTTTTAAGCCTTTCTTATGCTGCTGGGTTTTGTGAAGGATTTCTTCATTCAGCAGTCTGATGCACATATCTAAGAAAATTCAATAAGCTTTACTACCTATAAAACTTCAAATCCACTTCAAAATAATATGTAGTGACAAGGGTGTCGTTATTAAATTTGAAAGTCTGCCACCAGTATTATTACTGTTTCTATGTTGGGCAGCAATATGAATGAGAAATAGCTGGATTATTCAGAGTGGACTTGGATATCAGCTGGGGACTCTTGCAACCACTTGCTAAGTTATATGCGTCACAAAGGTGACCACGTAATTTTTAGGAGAAAGGCATATATAGAAGAACTCCTCTCCAGGAATTTTGGTTTTTAATTATATCTTCATTAGTTTTTTCAGCAAAATTCAGTTCAGTGTTCTATAAGTTGTTTTGGTTTTTTATTTGCTTTATAACTAAAATTGAAAGATGCAGGCAAAGACTAAATTAGTGCCAGAAAGATGAGGAACTGAAAACAACTGTGCGTAATGTTCCTGGGTATGATTAAAGTCATTTAGCTGCAATCTGTATTAGTGAATAGAACTGAACAGAAAAGCAGAAAACCAAAGGGAACATAGAAGTTCACATTTTTTTTACAAATAGTAATGTTATATTAGTAACTAAAAATAGCAATTGTGTATGAAATGGAAGGTTTTAAATGTTGGTTAAGCTCCAAAACAGGGTTACTGTGACTATAAAACAGGCTTTGGCGCAGTCTGTCTACTACACATGTAGCTTTTATTTGAAAACAATTTTTTCACTGTCTGTCCTGTCCCTGGTAGGGTTCCATGTTCACTAGTTTATTGGATATACTGTTAGACAGCATGATAAATACCTCTTCCTCTATCTGCCCAGGAAGGTCATGAAGAAAATCCTCTGGAAGTTATATCCAGCTATGCGAAAGATGGTTGGAAACAGCCAAGGGCATATCATGCCTGACCAAAGTGCTTTCTGTGATGACTGGCTCAGCAGGGAGGAGGGAGGGAGGAGCAGTGCATGTTACTTACCTTGACACGAGGCAGGCCCTTGACACTGTCCCAGAGCAGCCTTGTGACAAGAAACGTAACTGAATGGGTGGACTACAAGATGGGCTGGAAAAATTGGCAGGATCTTTGGGCTCAAAGCGATTTAGTGTTTGTATGTGTGGTTAGTCATTTTTTGTTGTTTTTCTGTGGTGGTGGACAGTTAGGAACCTTGGGGGTCCCTACTGGGGCTAATGTTGTTTATAGTCTGCCCGTCAGTGACCTGAATGGTGGGACAGAGGACAGAATGCACTGTCAGCAAGCTTGGGGGCAGGAGGCAGCAAAAATTAGGGAAAGTGATCAATACACTGGAGGAAGGGGCAAGGGCTGCTCATCAGAGGGACATCAAGAGTCTGGAGAGGTGAAGTAACAGAAGCCTCATGAAGTTCAACAACGGCTAAGACCTGCCTGGGACAAAAAGAGCCTCATGTGGCAGTACAGGATGAGGGTTGGCTAGCTACATAGCAGTTTTGCAGAAAAAGGCTAAGGGCCAAGGAGCGGTTGAGGCTAGTGTCCTGGTGGACATGTTGAACAATGTCCACTTGTGATGGTGAGGGCTTATCACATGTTAGCTGGGAGATGAATACCAACAGGTTAAGGAAGGTGATTATTCTGCTCTTTGAGGGGCTTGTGAAGCTGCATTTGCAGTGTTGTGTCCACTTCTGGCACCTCCAGTACAAGACATGCTGGCGAGAGTCCAGTGGAGGGCTGTTAACATGATCAGGGGATGGAAACACATGAGGCACAAAGATTGGCTGGGTGAGCTGGATTTTAGTCTGGAGAAGAAAATACTAATAGACAACCTGATTTCTGTGTTGTACTCCCTAGTAGAGATGTTAGAGGGAGGAGAAGAAGAGTCAGGGTCTTCAGAGGTTCACAGTAAAATGATGGCAGCAACAGCTGCAAGTTGCTGCACAAGAGGTCCTGGTTAAATAAGAGGAAAATATTTTTCACAATGAGGGTGAGTAAACACTGGAGGAGGTTTCTTGGAGAAGCTGTAGAATCTCCAGCCTTGAAGACTTAAACTCAACTGGAAAGGCCATGAGCAACCTGACCTAATGTAGGCTTAGGCCTGCTTTGAACACAGGGTTGGACTAGCTGACCTTCAGAGCATCCTTCCAACATAAAGTAGTGTATAATATTTTAGAAGGATAACAAAAGACATTTGATAGGACTTTTGTTGAAGTTGGAAAATAATCCTTTCTGCTAACTTCTCAAATTTTGCAAATGACAGTATATTGGATAGTTTCCGTATGTGAGTTCTGATCATTATTTTGTTTATTTCCAGGTTGATTCTGAGTATCTTTGCCCACTAGCATTTCTTGTTGTGGGCTGGTTAAGCTGTGGTTGATTTAGTTATATACACTGTCAGATCAAAGCAGTCCTTTAAATTGCAGTGGATTTAGAACCTATTTTTATATTTACTTTTATGTCAAAGAAAAAGAACAAAAATTACAGAACAGAAGATCTCTTAAAGTTAATATTAAAAAAGGCAGGTTGCTAAGTTGTTTTTTTATGTATTTCCTTTTAGGATCCAGATGGAGTCCAACGGAAAGAGTCAGCTGCTTCACCAGCACATGCGTCCGTTCGTCCTACAAGAGTGGTATCATCCACCTCCGAAGAGGAGGAAGCATTTACAGAGAAATTTCTAAAAATTAATTGCAAGTACATCACTAATGGCAAGGTACTTAAACATTCAGGTTTTACTGTTACTGCATGGGATGTAAAAATGAAGTACATTTAAACCATTAACATACAGTAAAATTTAGTTACTGATAGGTAGATGGATCATCTTATATACATATATATGGTCTGTTTATATATTCATTTTTTTTACTCTGTTTCCTTTGGATTCCCAGACCACTTGTTTCTTAGATGTGATGCAAGCAGTTAATATGCGATTAACTAGTGATAGACTTCCCCATAGTGTTAAGTGTTTCTGTTGTGTTGAGGGCACGAGGTATGTTTGTTCCCTGTGTTAGTATCTCTCATAAGTAATTCTCTTTACTTACAGTGGAGAAGAACATGCCTTAAACTGTAAGAAAGTATGTAGTTGGGTAGCTTCACTTCCATTTTCCTAAAGCAGAACAGTGCGAGCAGAATTAACAGCTGAGTCTGTAAACAAACACTTCTGTATTGGATATAGTATGGTAGAAATCTTGATTATTCTTTGAAGCAGTAGTTCGTCCAAGTTAGTGGCACTTAATTAACTTCCATGCAGCTTATAGGCGCAAAAGTCTTGTGCAGATTTTCAGGGACTGAGATCATGTCAAAAGACTTTACCTCAGAACGCTTTAGGGAAAAAAAAATGTATTGCTCTCCCACTGCACAGAAGAATGACTATTCTAATAATGAAAACTCATGCCTTCACTCAAGCTGAATGAATGCAAAGAAACTCAAAGTACTTGTAGTACTTCCACCTTCACCTGAAGTTTGCGTATGTATATACAAATGCTGCTGATTCTGTGTTGCTCAGCAATAGGTTTGCAGATAAGTTACACTAATAGTAAACAGATCAATGAGAATCTCCTAAAAGTGAATTTATGGATTTTTTCTGCTGGTAGAAAGGAAAGGATTGTAGATCTATGTAAATCTAGACTTGAAGCGTTTTGACAGTACGTGTATGATTGGCAAAAGCCAATTGTTAGAAGTTAGTAAGACAAGTACTGGAAAAGCTTTGTTTGTTACTTGTTCTACTTCGCAGTTAATTTGCTTCACTCCTTGCATTCTGTCCCTAGGTGACTTTTTTTAGGTTGATCCTAGACAAGTCATTGCTTCTCGGTTTTAAGTGCTCTGATGTGGAGGAATTGAGAACTGTGAGCCTCTGTTAGAAATTGGCTGTACTGGAAAAATACAATCTGGGGTTAAAATTTACAGCATATTACTTATGTGCTGTAATTCCTCATCAGAATATTATGGGGAGTGTTCACAGCATGTGTTGTGACTTGCATCTTTACAGCCTATTTTCTAAGAGCTTTAAGGAGAATTCTGTTTCTAAAGAGTTTTATAATCCACTGCAATATCAGTCCATACTTGAGGAGGTGGGTGGGGAGAAAAATGAATGCTAACTTGCTCAGATTTGAGTGCCATTTCGTAAGTTTAGCATGTAATTTAGCCTTTGTGTCACGTGTGGTAGCAATGTCCTCTGGTATGTTGTCTTATCCTCTCCTTAATGTTTCCTGATGATGCAGGATGATAAATCTTCAGATGTTTTCTGGAGAAGGTTTAAAAGAGTCATCTTCTGTTTCCCACTCTGGAAGTGATTTTGAAGCTCATTGTTAACTTTTATAGGGCTTCAGATGTGAAGTCTCAATCGTCACTGTCACTGATGCTCATAGCTAAAATCTGGTGAAAGTCTCTTTACTCATGTGTTTTATTTAACATATGTGAAAGGGCTTGCATTAAG
This sequence comes from Pelecanoides urinatrix, assembly GCA_013400755.1. Taxonomy (NCBI): domain Eukaryota; kingdom Metazoa; phylum Chordata; class Aves; order Procellariiformes; family Procellariidae; genus Pelecanoides; species Pelecanoides urinatrix. The sequence continues at coordinate 200,036 of VZTQ01008974.1, read as the reverse complement.
ATAAGACTGTCTCATTTCTCACTTTTCAGGACTGCTTATTCTGTATGTGTTTGGAGTTGGTTTTAGTGATACCTGTGACTTCCTGGACAAGCAGGAATTCTCTGAGATGCAGTGGCTGGAATGTGGAAACATTTGCTTTCTTATAATATTTGCTCTCTGTTACCTGGTTATGGCTACTGTTAGAGGCAGGGTGGTGGGCACAGTTAAAAACGGGGTGGTATGGATGTGCCACATCCTGGTCAGACAATAAATCAGTGTAGCCAGTGTGCTGCAGAGTCACACCTTAACTCACTGTTTGTTGCGTATGTAGGCATGCCTTTTCTTGTAGCCACGCTGTTTGCTTCTTTTGTAGAAAAGTGTGCTGCTATGGGTTTTCATTCTTTGCACTTTTGGAGGCAGTAAAAGGTACCTTAAACAGTCTGCTTGATTGAAACTGAAACTAATAGAGGAACTTCGAAATTCTTTGTTCTTTCTTATGCTTGCTAGTTTACTTGCCTTGTTTTGAAAAGTAGTAGGTAAAGGAAAATTACTAATACTAAAGCTAAAAAAAAAAAACAAACCCCACCACCTGGTAATATGGGCACAAAAAAAAGCACAAACACATTGTTCATGAAGTGAAAAGGATGACACTGATGAGGTTCAAGACTTCTACAAGAAACAAATAAAACTAAATGGTTACCTTTATGAAAAAGCCTCATAAATCATGAATTACAGTTTTTGTTCTACCTTGTGTGTTCAAGAACCTAATGGAATTATTTAGAGGTAACTTGAAAACTGTTTGTCAGAAGTCCTCTCAAACCTTCTTAAAAGTATGTTTTACTGAACTTCTAATCATAATGTTTGGGCTCACCAATGTTATAAAGTTCGGCTCTAATTCTCCCTTTATCGTGATTGTTCAAATTTCTATCTTGGATATTGTATAGCATTTAGAGCTCCCACTTCCTGAGGTTTAAGAACTTTAACGGAAAGAAGTTGAAACCAATACAGAATTGAATATCTGCATGCAGGTGCAGTCTAATCTACTTCCAATATGCATGTTTTTGCTTATCTGGATTAATATTTCTGGACCAGCTTTAAGACAAATGGATCTATTTTTAATAACCTAGTGTGTCCACATGCTTTTCAGTAAAAAGTGGTTCAGCATTTCTCCTTGAGGCTGTTAAATCTGAACTTTACCCAAATAGAAATTCACTTCATGTCTTTAGAATCTGTTTTACATACAGGAAACTCAAGTTCTACAGGTGGTATTTTGGGGAGTTTTGTTCAAGAACCAGAACTTACTGTAACAATATCATGTTGAACTACTTAATAGCTGTATACCGAGTCTAATTTTTATTTCAGGTTCATTGACAGAGTTTTTGATGCTTTTTTCCTCAACAACTAGATAGAAGTGTGGTCCAAGAGAAACAAGTCACTGGTTATTTGGTGGAAGATATCCTAAAAAACTGTTTCCCACTGTCCTCTATCAGTAATTGAGCTGCTTATAGACTTTTTCTTTTTTTTCTTTTTTTTTTTTTTTCTTTTCCCCCCCAAGGACTAGAAAATTAGGATATTAGAGCAAACGCTGGCAGTATACTGGAGTCATGTAGGGGTTCGTAGTGTATATGCCATTGCCCAATCTTTTTGCTTATGCTCGTGCTCTGATTTGCTGATCTGTCTCTCTAGCTGCATTATTGGTACAAATAATTCTTTGAAAATATTTTGAAAATTGAATTTGTATAAAATAAAGTCAAATAAATGTTTCTAAAATGTTCAACAAATATTTGATTACCATCAAAAGGATCTCTGCTGAAGACGCAGCATGACAGAGAATGATGACAAAGGAGAAGCTGGGCTCATCTCCCTGTGTTAATATGGGTAGGTGAGGGCATAGGAAGGGCTTTACTTAGCAAGTAAACCTCCATCCTATTCTTTACTCTGAAGAATATATTCACACTGAAATTTTTTTCAGCAGCTCAGCCAGGCCAGAGAGGGAGCTTTGGAACTTTCTCTCTGCTCCAAAAGCAAGCAACCAAGAAGATTATATGGGGAGCAGACTTTAGGCTATCAGTCGTCTTCAGTGCTTGTAAGATAGCAGGGGAGATCAGGTTATTGAAAATAAGTCACTAAAGAACAGTATGGTACAGGGTTTTTTTTCCTGGCATCAGTGTTGTTACCCATTTCTACGTATTTTGTAGAACAACTGTGACATCTGCTGCTATAGTGCATAAATGTGTATGAGTAACCAGAAAATTCTGTTCAGAACCTAAAGTGAGTGCAGCGTACTAAAATGCTCGAGTTCATCGCTGGCCTGCTCTGAGATAATAGTTCTGAAGTATATGTATTGTAGGAATGCTAACATAGAAGTCTGTCTGATCTATAATGGCAAACCAACAAGGGGAGGAAGTTTCAAATACTCTCCTTTAAAGAGGATATGTCACTTTTATCTTTACTTATGCAAAACTGTGGTGTTAACTCTCAAAGGCTGGAGCTGCTTCAGTTTCCATCTTTCAGGGAACACTAGCATAATGCAACGAGCAATTCTTGACCAGTGGTTGGCTGGATGCACGTATGCTCCCACTTACATGTTTTGTTCTGATGTTATCCATTTTTTCTCACAGAATCAATAGCACTTGGGTTTTGTCTGTGCTAGAAACTCCAACTGTTGAGTCATACGTGTTCCACAGGTTTTTAAGGAAGCTTTTCTCCTATAAACAAGTTAAAAGGTAGTAAAGACAGAAGCTATTTGTCTTGTAAAAGAGTCACAGAAATTGTTAGAGAAAGTAGCAGAAACACTGGCATGTCTGAAAAGGAATCATTAAAATTTGGGACCAAACAAAGTGTTTCTTTATCTTGCTGTTACCTGAGCTTTGCCTAGCTATCTACGTTAACATACAGTAATCCTTGGTAATAATAATAAAAAATGGCAAAAATGTTAATGAAGTTTAGTGTATTATTAAGAAGCTCATTTCTAGCCTATAAATTTGGGGCACCAATTCTTCTGCGGAGAAGTACCCTGAAGTGTTTGTGTAGTAACTTTGGACCGTATCAAATAACTTGTGAGCCAGAAATGTTGCATTGGTCTGCCTCCTGTTGTCTTTTAAATAGATAACAATTGAAATACGTCACCTCTTGTTGAGCAGCTATAAAGCCAGTGTTTTCAAGATACCTGTATAATCTTTCAACAGCTTATAGTCATCACAAGTGAAGTGTTTGATCAGCTTCTCAGTCAAATACACATAAAAGCCTGATAGTTCCAAAGGTTTAATTCTCTATTTCTCTATCAGTGTAATAAATTTTAAATGGAATTACACTTTCAGATTAATTTTTATGCTGAGTATTTACCTATTGGTGTTGAGGGTTTCTTCTAAGACCAAGATAAGTAAGCTTTTGGGTTTCTAGCTGTGTCTTTGGTTGAGGCTGCAGAGGTAGGCTTTAGAATCTTCCATACGTGTCAAGGACAACTGCATGATGTTTGCATTTTTTCTGCCATCAGGCAGGTCATTGTCAAGACTGTTCCAAGAAGCTTCCATTTACAACAGAAGGTCTCTTAAACTTGTTTTCCTTATGTAGTCAGTAGTCTCGCACACTTCTTTAGCTGAAGGTTTGCCTGCAGAAAGATTGTATCTATTGTTCCTTATGAGTCTAAACGCTACAAGGTACTGTTCAATTTCTTCAAACACATTCAAATTTGCCCTGGGAACAGACTTTTGTCCTGGATATGACAACAGTTCTTTAAGATACTGACAAACCTGGCCTGTGGGTTTTGAGGGGGGTAAGTCGGTGGTTTCTGAACTGCTAAAATTGAAGCTGAAGCAAGGTAACTGAAATGAGGAGAAGATGTGCAACTCGTTGTTCATACATGTTATTCTAATGTTGTGACTCTCTAGTGTTCAGATAAGCAATATAAAATTGACTTAGGAAACTTAACTTAATTTTCCATAAAATATTCTTGAATTAATTTTTTACCTGGACTGCCGGCTGAGGCAGTCTTTTAACCCACTTTTGAGAGCGCAGATAAAGCATTGGATTTTGTTTTTGTTTAATAAAACCAGGGACCTTGTTGACATGGGTGATATGTTAGTTATGACAGCTTACCTCTTGATAGAAAAATGTCATCTCCTTTTACTGCCTAAAGTCCTCCACAGCCTCAAAAGCTTTAGCACTTCCTGTGTACTTATTTTATCGAGGAAGGATCATTCGTTCATGAAATAGTGAACAAGTGAAGACAAAATCTTAGTCTGAAAGGAAGAGTTCTCTAGTGAACTTGATTACGGATTGCTTTTACTGAGTAATACATTATTTTAGAAGTTGGTGTTAAACAATTAAATCCTTCAGCTAGAGCAGCCATACAACCTTATCTTTTTTGGCTTTCCAGCCTGGCTGTTCTGAAGAGTCACATGCAACATGTGAGCAATAATAGAGTATTTCATTTGGAAGGGACCTACAATGATCATCTAGCCCAACTGCCATGAAGGCTATGGCCTTGACTTTTCTGGGTCAGATCTAGAGAATATGAATAAAATAACACTTTCATTTGTGGTCATTAATGAAAGAGCTCAGACTTAGAAATAATACTCCTTTTTGCATTATGTACTGAATTTATGGAAGTAGTATTTGTTTAAAGAGAAGCAATTGTTCTTCTGAGTAGACTCATTGACTTTTGCAGTCATTTAAACTTATTTTCTAGACTACAGTGGATATAACCAAATGTGAACTTCTGTTGACAGTTATCCTCTTGGAGTTCCTTTTTGCACCTTAATAGTCTATTTCCACAATACAGTGCTGGGAAAGAAATGTTTCAGAGTCTTAAACACCTTAGAATTATGTAAATATGTTCTGCTGACTTTCAAGTCTTTAGCATATGCTTTGTACCCTAAAAGAGACGCACAAAACCTGACTAGGCACTGAATGACTAAGGGGACTTAAGTACAGATGTTTGTGCTGCTTTTGAGACTGTTTTCTTTTTTCATAAAGTGATACCGTTGGTCATTGCTGTAGGCTTTAATACTATTTTTGGTTTGTTTTTTATAACTTGTAATTTTCTGCTCACTATATGGCATCTTTGTTTTTCTGCTGTGAAGGTCATCAACTATCACAGTGCTGGGAACAAATTTCTGGAAATGGGAAGGAATATAGTTGTATTTCATGCTGTGCTGATATGTCGTCTTAAAACAAAACTGAACACAAACATGTTTGTAATCACTGTGAACAGTTTATCAGTGAGCTGGTTATTTATTCAATTCCTGATAAGCTTCAGCAGCACATGAAACAACTCTTGTGATTCTTGCACAAAAGTTTTGAATGTCTTTCTAAGTTTATAAAGTCCTTAGGATTCAAGATCTATAACTGAAGGATCACTATCATCCTGCGTAAAGCTCCATTTCCTCCAGTTAGTAGTTTTGGCTTAAACTCTACCATTGTAACAGTTTAATGAATTTCCTTAGCAGGCAACAGGTGTTTGTGTTTCTAATGCTTTAAATAATAAAAAAAAAAAAAATTACATATTGTAAATTAGCTTGGTACCTGTACTGTGTAAGAACCCTACAGTATGAGTATCGACATTTTTTAGATTTTTTCATACTAGAAGTTTAAAATCTACTTGTATTCATGTACTGCAGTAGTATGACTGTGATTAAATCCATCCAAAGCTGCATCTTGATGCAGCTGCATCTTTAGATATCTTTAATATTTTTAATCTAGTTTCATTCTATGAATGTATTTGTCCAGCGAGTCAGAAGGCCCATTAAGTTAGAATGACTTGTATAGGATACTGCTGTTGCTTTTGTGTAAAGAAAATTAAGATAAATTACAGGTTTTAAAGATTTTTTTTTTTTTAATTGTTGTTGTTCCTTAATTAGATAGTAGAAAGTGAGAAGAGTTAAGAGTTAGCTTTTAGACAATGCTTGAAGTTTCTTGCAAAACTAGCAGTAAGCCCTGTGGTTATCTGGGAAGGATGTATCTTTACCGTGGAGGAGCTCCCTAGCCTATCCTTTAGGGTGCAAGGGTTTCTCTTTTTTTGCTCAACTCAGCTATTAAGTAGTTGTGAGGAACAAAACTCTTTTCTTTTGGGAAAGTAGGTGACATTAATTTGCTTCCCCAGAAAAACAGTTATGTTTCTATATGACTGGAAAACACAAGAAACTGTATAAAGTTGCTTAAATGAAGATAAAGATGGTTTAAAAACAAATTGGAAAACAATTTTTTCCTACAAAAAATGGAGAATAAGCTGAAATATGAAGAAGAAAATTTACCACTTCTTTTCCCTCTCNCACTGAATGACTAAGGGGACTTAAGTACAGATGTTTGTGCTGCTTTTGAGACTGTTTTCTTTTTTCATAAAGTGATACCGTTGGTCATTGCTGTAGGCTTTAATACTATTTTTGGTTTGTTTTTTATAACTTGTAATTTTCTGCTCACTATATGGCATCTTTGTTTTTCTGCTGTGAAGGTCATCAACTATCACAGTGCTGGGAACAAATTTCTGGAAATGGGAAGGAATATAGTTGTATTTCATGCTGTGCTGATATGTCGTCTTAAAACAAAACTGAACACAAACATGTTTGTAATCACTGTGAACAGTTTATCAGTGAGCTGGTTATTTATTCAATTCCTGATAAGCTTCAGCAGCACATGAAACAACTCTTGTGATTCTTGCACAAAAGTTTTGAATGTCTTTCTAAGTTTATAAAGTCCTTAGGATTCAAGATCTATAACTGAAGGATCACTATCATCCTGCGTAAAGCTCCATTTCCTCCAGTTAGTAGTTTTGGCTTAAACTCTACCATTGTAACAGTTTAATGAATTTCCTTAGCAGGCAACAGGTGTTTGTGTTTCTAATGCTTTAAATAATAAAAAAAAAAAAAATTACATATTGTAAATTAGCTTGGTACCTGTACTGTGTAAGAACCCTACAGTATGAGTATCGACATTTTTTAGATTTTTTCATACTAGAAGTTTAAAATCTACTTGTATTCATGTACTGCAGTAGTATGACTGTGATTAAATCCATCCAAAGCTGCATCTTGATGCAGCTGCATCTTTAGATATCTTTAATATTTTTAATCTAGTTTCATTCTATGAATGTATTTGTCCAGCGAGTCAGAAGGCCCATTAAGTTAGAATGACTTGTATAGGATACTGCTGTTGCTTTTGTGTAAAGAAAATTAAGATAAATTACAGGTTTTAAAGATTTTTTTTTTTTTAATTGTTGTTGTTCCTTAATTAGATAGTAGAAAGTGAGAAGAGTTAAGAGTTAGCTTTTAGACAATGCTTGAAGTTTCTTGCAAAACTAGCAGTAAGCCCTGTGGTTATCTGGGAAGGATGTATCTTTACCGTGGAGGAGCTCCCTAGCCTATCCTTTAGGGTGCAAGGGTTTCTCTTTTTTTGCTCAACTCAGCTATTAAGTAGTTGTGAGGAACAAAACTCTTTTCTTTTGGGAAAGTAGGTGACATTAATTTGCTTCCCCAGAAAAACAGTTATGTTTCTATATGACTGGAAAACACAAGAAACTGTATAAAGTTGCTTAAATGAAGATAAAGATGGTTTAAAAACAAATTGGAAAACAATTTTTTCCTACAAAAAATGGAGAATAAGCTGAAATATGAAGAAGAAAATTTACCACTTCTTTTCCCTCTCATTTTAGGGTACAGTCAATGGTGTGCTGCTAGTGACTCCAAATAATATAATGTTTGATCCTCATAAAATGGATCCTCTGGTCCAAGAGAACGGCTGTGAAGAGTATGGCATCATGTGTCCAATGGAAGAAGTGATGTCAGCTGCTCTGTATAAGGAAATTGTGGACAGCAAAATTAAGGATTCATTAACCATGTAAGATAGAATAGTATTTATAAAGCTTTGAGTAAATATGAACTGTAGCCATATTGCTGACCATACAAAACTAGCAAAACCACATTTTTCTTCTGTTGTTTTCCTTTTTAAGAAGATCAAAGATTGGCTTGGAAAGGCCCTTGAGTAAGCTTGCTTTACCTTAAGTTCTCGCATTCTGTATACTATATAGAATAAATCCTCTTCTATACACATGGATTCTAATTTCCTCCAGTAGTGTTTTTTAAAAATCAGTGTATAGTGAGAGGTACTGCACCACTTTCTCTGCCCCTTCGCCCCTATGAAAACAGTAACAGATGCGTTTGATTCTTCAGTAATTTAAAAACTGATGTATGGAATAGAAAAGTCCAACTTAAACAGCTTTAGGTGTAAATCTTTATTGTTTACCATTTTCCACTTGCTTCTCAAACTAGCTTCACATACCCTTTTGTTGTTCTGATAAGTGATTGTAAGACTAATTTTCTGAGGCTTGTGTATGTTTTTACAGCATTAGGAGTATATTTTTTTCTGTTTTGGTTTGGGTAGGAATATTCACCTTTGGGTGTAGCCTTGTTTGGGGTAAACAGGGTGAATTTGGATTGGTGAGCTTTAATTGCTGGTGTTAGGCATTTAAAACTGACTTTAAACAGCATTATGAAAAATCTTTGTTCCATTCTGTCTGTTGCCTGATTTTTATAATGTCCTCAGAAATAGGATGAATTCTAACATTAAAGCCAAAAAGAATTTAAAAAAATAAAAATCATGCCACCTTTAGCTATCACAGCCCATAAAGCACAAACATTTGCAGGCTACGTTGACCTACTAACTGCAGGGAAGTGGACTCCTTTAATCAAGGTAGAGTTGTCTATATGTACGAGAGAGTAAAGCTGTTTCCCTGATGTGTAACTCTAAAAAATGCAACCATTTTAAGTAAGGTATAAAGATACTCAGTAACTCTGAAAAATGCTCTTTTACAGTTCTTACAGGTAGCATGCTAAGCACATCTTTCTTGATAATCTTACATATCTGGACACCCAGAAGAAATAACTTGTACCATTTTTAAGTTCAGTTTCAACAGAGACCTGGTAGTAAACTGGTATCTTGGCACGGTCTTGTTTACTGCCTGAAGTCATGTGTTTCTTGAAAGAGCAACTAATTTATGTATTACTATAGTAGTATTTTGGGGGCTTTTGATGTAGAGTGATGATGCCTTCAGCATGATTGCTTTCTGGAAGTCTATTTTCCAGATTGAGTTTTAAAAAGTTGCTCATAGTTCCTACTTCAAAATGTAGAGCAAGTAATGAGTTTATGGAAATTAGATGACTCTTTAATCTACGTGTTTGAATCATAATATTGCAGTTGCAAAACAAGTCTTTTTCCTAGCATGTTTAGTTTCTTAATGACTCGACATTGACTTACAAAATTACCTTCCATGCCCTATTGATTTTTGTGCTCTTGTAGCACATGCATTTTCTATTTTGTTTTGTTTATAATATAAATGCATATGGAATGAAAACATGTCTAATAATGAAAGGTCACACTGTGCGTTCAAAGCCCTGTATGTCCAATCTGATTTATCTTTCTTGTCAACTTTATAAACTATTAAATGGAACACTAACTTCTAGCGTTTTCTTTAGTCCCAGCACTTTTATGCCTTAACCTCATCAAAATTTGAGGCATGTTTGTAAATTTTGGAGAAAATAAATTTCAAATTTCTTAAGTCTGTAACCATAACTCCCAATAGCTGCAGCTAGATCTGACAAGAGCTGTGTGTCTCGAGGTATTTGAGACTTAAGTCATGTTTTCACACTATTTGTTTTCTTTCTTAATTTTCCACCGTTATAATTAACCCTCTTTTCTTATCCCAATACTGCCAACTGTCAAACGTGTTTAAACTTGGAAAAACAATCTGAATATTGAAAATAAAACTATTGATATAATGGAAACTGATCACAAACCTGATGGATTCTTTGGTTCTTAAAAATGCAATTTCATGTTGTATGGTTTCTATATATAAGCCACAATGTATGCTGAAACTGGGAAAAAAAAAATCTGAAAACATACAGATGTTTTACAGATTTCATGAACCTTGGGTTGTACTTGTCCAAGAGCACCTATTACCAGCATAATCCTGAAAAATTAAGGAAACGGCCCAGTCTAATAGGTGATAAATCCTAAACTCTAATCCACATCCTTTGTAAGCAAAATGACTACTTCAGCACGAACTTAATTTCAGCTTCATGTTAACATGTGGGTAAGAGGGTGCACATGCTTTGCAAATATCCTGAATTTTAGTGATATCTCAGTAATGTCAGTAATATGACCTAACTGAATACAAAGTTTTGTAGAAATGTGGAGTGGATTTATTCTTCTTCAAGATGGGGGATTAAGCTACAAGCTTCTTAAAAGCATTTAATAGTAGGTAATAGAAGATGTAATGTGCTTGTGGTAGCAAGGGAGTTGGCAATGAGAACTCTAGTCAAAAGTATGTTTAAACATGAGAAATATTTTGTGAAGGTTGGGTACTGCTCAGTTTTTTGGACAACATTGGAAAAGCTTGAGTCCTGTAGATATAGTTGAGCATGTTCACAGTCCTTTAATAGTCCTTTAATGTTAATAGTCCTCCTCTTCTAGAACTCAAAGAATTTCTGGTTAGCTTATTCTGAAAGGCAGGTTTGAATAAGATTATTTCCTTTGGGAAGAACAAGTTTTCATGCTTGCTTTTTTCTTACACTATTTATCAACATTTGACATCTGCTCTTTAAATTGTTCAGTGGTACCACGTAGTTTGGGATTTATATTGCCTAACAGTGGTATCCTCAAAGTTAGGTACCTGCCTGCTGAAGACACTAATCACTGTTAGGTATTTCCCATGGACAGAATGGTAAGATCTACCTTGATGCTTCCTGTTGCTCTGCATTGACTAGCTTAGATAGCTGAGGTTAGACCAGATTATTTCTGCCATTCATTTCTTACCAGTGAGCTAGGTGTCAGCTTCATAATAGAGTGGGACAGATCTATACAATTGTTCTGGCCTCTTTGGTAGACAAAGCTTAAAAGATTGTGGAAGATTTCTGCCATCAGAAATTATGGTGTGTGTAGCTTTTTGTTGTTTTTCCTGTTTTTTATTTTATTTTTACACTTTAAGCATCTCAAACAATCTCGGTTTCATAGGAGAGCTTCTCCTTGCAAAAGTAATGTCATGAAGCTGGGAAGTCCTATCTATGTCATGCTGGCAAAAGGTCTGCCATAAGCTTACCGCTACAAGAACATATTTTATGCTTGTTTATTACTGATGCTCACGATTAAGTTTTTGTTTGTTTGGTTTTTTTTGTTTGGTTGGTTTTTTTTAAGAGCACCTTTAAATTTTTTCAGCATTAAACAAAACTTAGTAAAGAAAAGAGCTTGATGTAAAAAGCACTTGCTGTAACAACATTCTTATTTGTTCAACAGAGATGTAGAACAGCTGTCTGTAAGGGAACTTTGCCATTCCAAGAAAGCTGCAAAGAGCAATACAGATGAAATGGATTCCAGGATTCGGGATACAGGCAATGACAGTGCTAGTACTGCCCCAAGGAGCACAGAAGAGTCTCTTTCAGAAGATGTCTTCACGGAATCAGAACTCTCTCCAATACGTGAGGAACTTGTTTCCTCAGATGAGCTTCGACAAGACAAATCTTCTGGAGCATCATCAGAATCTGTCCAAACAATAAACCAGACTAGTGCTGAATGTTTAACAATCATTTCAGACTCAAATGAAGCTGCCAGTGACTTATTACCCAGTGCAGAAAAGATTGTAAATGTTAAACAGTTTGGTACCCACAGCTTAGGTTCAGGAAGTGCTGAAATGTCTATAAAGGTGGGACAAGAACCTGGTGAAAATATTGCAGATGTCCTCCAGCAGTGTTTGCAAGGATCACATGGTAGTGAAGAGCATGACAAAGAGGTAGAAGTGAGCAACGATCAAGACTCCTCACTAGGAAAAGAACCAGGAGAGAGTAAGACAGGAGAAGAATGTCCACGTTGTGAAGATACTGCAGACTCTCAAAACAAAGAGACAACTAGCAAAGGAAAAGTAGTGAGAGAGCGAACTCAAGATTCCGAGACAGAAGTTGAAGAACTCCGCAAACTCTGGAAGACCCACACTATGCAACAAACCAAACAACAAAGAGAAAACATGCAACAGGATTCACAAAAAGAAATTAGTCAGAAAACTGCGGGAGATGGGCAATTACAAGGTGAGTGAGTCAGATATAGTGTTAGCCTTCAGGTTTACCATGTATTTCCCTCCAGCTCATCAGAATTTTCATTGTTTTTCATTCTGAAGAACACATCTCCCCACATATTGCTTATATTTCTCATTGGCTCTAAGATATACTGAAGTTATACCTTTTATAAAACAGTGGGGAAAATACTACTCAGGAAATTGAAAACGTGGATACCTTTGTTACTGGCACTTTTCCTCATTGAAATTACATTTATGATCATACTAAAACACAGTATCTTTGTAGGGGAGATTTAAATGAGCTTGTAAAATTAGATCCATGATGCATTGGTCACTGTAGAGCTCAAAATTAAATATGTTCTTTAGCAATCAGCTAGCTGTCACTTAAATTTTGATCCCAATGTACATGTGTATGTATGAATTTCAGGGAATGAATTTCATCTTATTTATAGCATGTCTACTTTGTGGTTAAGGTTTATGATGTGAGCACTGGAGTCTTAACACTGATATTTTCAGAACTTTGTTTCACTTGCCTCTTGTTATACTTTGATGCTGACTAGAACAAGGTTAAGCATACAAAAAGCATTTCCCAGGATAAATAAGAGCTAGATGGTAAGAAACTAATGCTATGAGTATGGGGAACAACTAGGTTTATTTCTTGAGTACCTTTACTCCTCTGCAAAGATCAGACCCTAGGATTATTAGTTGGAAGTTATCTTGAAAGTCTGTTGAAGTTACTCAATTCATATGGAAAAAAAAATGCTGTGGTTTTTTAAGTAACTTAAAGATGTTTCTCTATGTATTTAATTTTTATTTTTAAAAAATTAAATCAAGGTCACTTTCTGATGCCTTACCATCTTACTAATGGAGATAAACTAGTTGTTTTAATTGTGCAATATTTTGGGGACTAGAAAGAAAATATAACTATAATGCCTGTCACAAACTAATAGATTATATGTGAAGTGCATTTGAAGGTCAAATTGTTTATGTTAATAATTAAAAGTTGAGATTGTATTGAATAGAGAGGTATATTCTTTGGTTGACAGAAATTCATCTTACATTTCAGAATCTGATGTGATAGTTTTGGTTTTGTGGGTTTTGTTTTTGTTTTGTTTTCTTCCTGTTAAGGAAATAACTGAATTCTGAAATTTGAAGCGGATTAATAGCTGCATCATTCTGCAATAAATTTGGCTTTTATGCCTTAAATACTAGAGGAAATCCTCTGGCAAAAATGTCAGGTAGCAGTAGTTGCTAGTTGTAACTTTTAAAAAAAGCAAGCACCAAGTGTTCTTTGCCACAGTTGTTGCTTTTCTTACAATTGAATATTTTTTGTAATTCAGTTGTATTAGATGCTTTAGATTTGTCATTTTCTAAAGGATTGTGTCATTGAGTGACTCTGCAGGTTTTTAATGCATGGTGTGATCCGTACAGTCACAGAGTATATAAATAAATCAAAAAAGTGTCTGCGTACTGTCAGAGGAGTTCTGGTAGAAACCTTCTGCACATGCTGTTACAGCCTCACTGAAGGTTGTAGGGGTAAAATGGAAAAAAATTTTAAAAGCACAGGTTTACTTTTTGGATACTTGTATCAATGACTTCAATTGGAATTATTGTATGTTTCTTATTCTTGAATGTTGTATTAGTACAATGCAAATAAAACAGTAAATTATGAATTAATGTTTCTCAATCTGGTTAGATTTGGCTGTGTCTACAGGCAAGTTAAATAGAGCCAAGTTAAAAGCATAGATCTATTGCTTAACTCTTGAAGGTCATCACAGACTAAATATGACAAGTCTATTAACAGTAGGTCACTAAAAACACTAGGTCATTAAAAAATTGAAACACTGTAAACACTTTCTACTGTACTGTCTATCAGACTAAAACTCTGAAGTAGTCATAATATGAGTTCTGTATCATTAAGTTACCTAGATAGTCCTGCATATAGCACGGACTTAGTTGAATTTCTTCTCTTTTGTGGGAGTTCTGAGCATCTAGGTTTTTGGGAACTACCATTTCTTGATCTTTGCAGAGGTCAAATGTTTCTGAATTTGGAATTAATGATCTATTTGTTCTGAATGTTGAACAGGTGATGCAATGCAGGTTGAAAACTATGAGTAGACTAGAATAGCTAAAAAGGCCTCCCTTGGAATTTTTCTTTTATTACACAGGACTCTTATATTCTCTTCTATTTTTACAGACACTTATGTTAACCACTGGGCTGAAATAAAAGCTAGATGTAGTTGGAGAAATTGTAATGGTCTATAGTGTGTGTATAAACAAGCTGAAATCTCATTAAAGATAACATGTCTGCTGCTTAGTTAGCTGAATATTGGCAGAGATTGAAAGGGGAAAAAAAAGCATGAGACACACAATAGCCATTACTGAAATCTTTTTTTCTGATGAATTCTTTGTCAAATATACAAAAATATATTGGGAGAACACACTAAAAAAGAGCATTGTAAATAGTCCTTTTGAGGTTTGGGGGCAGGGCTAAACTATTTTTTTTTCTTCTCTCTGGTAGCTGGAACTATAATCTCACTTGTTTTTCTTTTTTAAGGTATGGTACAAATCCCAGTTCTCTGAGCTCTAGGTCAGAGAAGTTCTAAACTGCTGCATGTGAAGGACAAAAATGCCAAATATCAGATCATTTTAAGAGTACTTCTCTAATACTGCCAAAAAGTTAATGTGCCAGTCCTGTGAAACAGTTTTTTTATTTTAGGTACCTTTTGGTTTTGAGTTTTTTTAATCTGACAATTTACTTTCAAGTTTACAGATTTATAAAATAATTCCAAATCACGCATATTATGACTATTCTACCATAGTGTATGCTGCAAGTATAATTCTAAAATGTTGTAACTGAAAATTAGGAGGCACACATATAAGTATTTACTGGAAAAAAAAATCTTTTGTGGAACAATGGCATTCTAAACTTTATGGTGAAATTTGATTTGAGAAAACATACAGTAGAGATCTTTATAGATAAAGAACGTGATGTTTTCTGTGCTTAGTGTATCTGTAGTCTGCATAGACACTGAAGGAGAACTTCAGCTGTAAAGAAAAGATGAGTGTCCTGGAACATATCTGTATGTACATGTAACACCAGAGGTAGGATAGATCCTTTGTCATTGCTGATCGTAAGAACTCTTAAATTTAGACGTTCCTCCCTTGCTTTAAGAAGTCTCTTGTGGCTGGAGCTCATGTTCTAGGATTTGAGCAATTAATCTAGCAAAGAAACAATTTTGAGAAGGCTTCTTCCTTTACCTTGTGCTGCCTTTTCAATCCAGACCTTGAGGGTAATCATATAATTCTATTAGTTCAATTAAATATACTACTGGAGGGAAAAATCCTGTACCGCAACATCCAGTATACTTCATCCTGAAGTGATGTTTATAGCTTTGAAGTGTTTGATATAGCTAACAAATAAATTCATCTCAATCCTCTATTAGTAGTGCCAGAACTTTTCTTCTTTAAATGAGAAGTAACTAATAAACAGCTTTGACATATGTGAATCAAGCCTGAGTACTTATTTAATGCTGTATCTTTTGCATGTATATGGAAAAGTGGGGGGGGTTGTCTGATTCTGAGTTGAGGGATATGCATTGAGAATACCTTCTGAAATACTTTCAAGCATGGGTAAAGACTACCATAATGTGATCTGGCATTGGAAGCAGAAATGAATGTTAGAATTATTTAAATGTGTTGTACTCTGAAGTTAATTCTGCTGATGCTATTTACGTAACAAAAAAGAACAGGTAATTATTACTACCTATGTTACCTCATCTCCTATTGCCTAATATAAAATTGGCTAATAATTTTGTTAAGCTCTTTTGTACATTGTGGATAGCTTACTTTTTCTTTACTAATAGGTTCTTCTCTTACAAAAGAAAAAAGACGACATCGATCTCACAAGTTTCTGCGTCTCAGGGTTGGAAAACCCATGAGAAAAACATTTGTTTCGCAAGCAAGTGCATCAATGCAACAGTATGCACAGAGGGATAAAAAACATGAATACTGGTTTGCTGTTCCACAGGAAAGGTAAGGAGGTAGACTGTAAAAATCAACACTTTCCAGTAGGTCTTAGAGGTTTTTTTTTGTGCACCATTCAAAATTTTTCAGTGACTGTGTCTCTAAAGCAATACAAAAAAGGGTCAATAACCAAGGATATTGGTGATTGGCTTGTACTTAACACCAGAATACCTCATTACCATACTGAAGTTTTACTGATTTACTCGAGTTACTTGTAGGTATAGTTTCTCGTGGTATTATTTAGGCTTGTGTTTGTAGCAAGTAAATAATGAAAGAAAGATTCAAGTAAGTGGTGTCCGGTGAAGGAAGTGAGTTCTGCAGCAAAGTTTTTGTTGTCATTATCTGTGCTTCCCATTATTTGGAAACTTTCTAAAAATTCTCTCTACTACTTAAAGCTCTGAGTTCAGATGAGCTAGCTGTGAGGTTCTTTTGTCTTATATTTATATATGGAACATAAAACTTTTCCAGGAAGCAACTTAAACATATCTACCGGAAAAATATCTAAATTTGTTGCAGTGATTCAAAGACATGAGATGTCCATGTTCACTCACTGGTAAAGTCTTGAATTCTTAAATGATCTTTACTGCTAGGAAAGTACTACTGTGACTTATTTTCAAGTTGAATGTCATTTTTGGGGGTATTGGAGATTATTATATCCTTGTCAGAAGAGGGGTGGGGGAAGAAACAAAAACCAAAAAAAACCTATTAGCTATCATCTTGTATAAATACCTACACACAATGATCAAGTCACTTTTCCATCTTTTCTTTTGAGCTGAATGGCATAGAATGTCCAGTTGGGGCACTGCAGTTGAGGACAGATATGGATCAATTGGAGAGAGTCCAGAGGAAAGCAGCAAGACTAATTAATGCCTAGAAAGTGTAACATATAAAGAAAATTAGAAGTAAGTGGGGTTCTTTAATCTAAAGGAGAAAAGGTTGATTACAAACATAACATCATTTCATACTTAAAAGTTGGCTGCAACAAGAAAAGCAGTAGTCTTTTTTTCCTCATGTCCACTGTGAATGGAGATTTGTAATGGACTGAAATTACATCAAAATATTTGAGTTTTCCAACAGAGAGAATCGAGTTTATGCTAGTGCATCACTAACCTGTTTTTAAACATCACTCCTGCTACCCCTAAGTGTTAGAGATTATGCAATTTCTTGAGACAAATGTCTGTCACACTGATTCTGGTATAGCTAATCCTGTCTGGGCCAGGTGACCTTTTGTGGTTACAGTCAACTCAAATTTTCTTGTTCTAATCATATGATACTTATTTTGAAAACAGATAAATGTTTCACATGTGGCAATGATGTCTAGGTCAGCTAATTAAAATGCGTACTGTCTCTTTGGTTCATTTTCTAATGTAGCAGAGCAATTACTGATCTTCAACATAAAGCAGAATTTGTCACCTATTTCAGAAGAAATAGTTCTTAGTTTACAGTCTGTATCTGATCTCCTTGGAAATTACTCCACCTATGAAGGGTTTTTCTAACTGCATGGGGAATTGGTAATCTGTTCTTTATCCATCCAATGTATGTCCTATGTTTTTGTACACAAAAAGTCACGTGTAGTGGTAGTGGGGTGTTTGTTTTCTTAATTCAGTGTTAACCTTGCTAAGTGCTACCCTGCATAGGTCAAAATATTTAGTGTCAACCCTGTTGTCTTTGTCACCTAGTGGTAAGAAAGAGAAAAAAGTAGGTATCTGACAAACCTGCATTATTTCAGTGTTCTTAATGTCAAATGAGCCAGTCTGGGAAGGAGAGTCTTAGAGTTTCTTAAATATCAAGTTGTATTTACTTTTTTAATTGCTGTAATTATACACAATTTCAAGTTCTTAAAAAGTTAAAATCAGGTTCGTTTTGTTTTTTTCTAATTTCCCTATGTTTTAAAATTGATACCTTGTTCAGTGCATGAGAAATCTCCAGCTTCTTGTTCTGACTTTGACAAAGAACTTACCTAGCCTTATGCATCTGAAATCT
Organism: Pelecanoides urinatrix; assembly: GCA_013400755.1. Classification (NCBI taxonomy): domain Eukaryota; kingdom Metazoa; phylum Chordata; class Aves; order Procellariiformes; family Procellariidae; genus Pelecanoides; species Pelecanoides urinatrix. The sequence continues at coordinate 181,996 of VZTQ01008974.1, read as the reverse complement.
TTTATTCTCTCTTACTGTCAGAGAAAGACTTGTCTTTTTTTTTTCCTTTCATCAATGTTATNCGGGAAGAAAATCGACTCCATCCCAGCCGAAACCAGGACATCCAGGAACTTTAATTTAACAAGGGTGACTTTGAATAACTGACCCTGTTCAGAGGGTATTATTACATACCTGTGTGCTGCATCCTTTTAGACGTAGAGGCAAATGAAAATTACAGCTGCAATTTTGAGAGACTTTGCTGCTCTGTATCTCTCACTGTTCTTCCAGTATTCAGTTTTGCAAGGATTTAGTAAGGGGGCGGGGGGAAGTCCAAATATGATTGTTCTTGCTAATCCAGTATGAAGATTCACTGTAGTGAATATCTCTGAAGAGAGACCTAAGGAATATTCAAACTCTTGGTAACCAGAGCCGTAAAGCTCTAGCTCTGAAGCAGTCTTTTCCACGATGAAGAGATACTAGTGGATTCATTGCATGTCTTTTTCCTAAATGCTCCATATGTACACCTGTAGGAAATGCTTAAACAGTATAGACAGACATCTGTTAGGACTGTAAATAACTTTCTTCTGGGAATTTAGGCATTTTGTTCTTCCAAACTGGAGAACCATGCCATTTGTGCCACATAACTTAAAAGGAGGTAACTTTGAATCTTGGTACTTAACTGCAGTACTGCAGTTAGAATAGTCTGTAGTTTATGATCTAGCTATATATATGCACACTTTCAGCCTTATTTCCTCATATCTGTAGTAATTCTCACAGTCTGTATATTTCTGGTTACATATCTTGAGAGTGTTCAGCTCTTCTTCAGGGGTGGGGAAAACAGACATGCAGACATTTTTAAATTCCAATTTTGTTTGGTTTTATGTAACTTTGGGAAAACAAAACAAAACAAAAAAACTTAGTGTTTTATTTGGGAAGTTATTTCAGTTGTAAGCAGAGATTTCCAATGGCACAGAAACTACTTGTATATGAAAACGCAACTAGTCAATTGCCAACTTGTTTCCTGTTTTTCCTCCAGTGTCAGCTTCATATAATTAAAAAGAAAAAAAAAAACTAACTAGCTTTTTTCAAATGTGTCTGTAATATCTAGTAAAACATGAAATAGTAAGTATTTTCATTTTAACCTTTAATACTTCATAATTATTAGACATGACCCAAAAGATCACAAACTTACCTTATTTTTCTTTCCTGTATCATTACTTGACTTCTCTAGGACAGATCACTTGTATGTCTTCTTTATCCAGTGGAGTCCAGAGATATATGCAGAAGATACTGGGGAATCTTTTCGGGAACCTGGATTTATATTGGTAAAAAAGAAGGAAGAGCCTGAAACTAGTGAAGAATCTAGTACTGAAGATGCTGCTAAAGAGTGGGAGGTAAGGAAGAACAGTGTCAAAGTGTTGTGTTTTGTTTTTTTTTTAATACTTTCATAGGAATATAGTTAAATACTTTCCAATAAGAATAACAAAACAATGTGCTTTATTAGTCTGCTTACTATGATCATGACTGTTTTAATTTGTGCCATCCTAATGCTTTGCTCTAACATCAGTTCAGGGCAACATTTCACAATTACAAGTCATTTTTATATGGAACAAATTGTAACTTAAAATTCAGAGTTGAAAGGCATGTGAGTACAGCAAATAAGTTGTAACTTTGATGAAGCAGACTTAGTTTTCAGTCAAGTAAAGAGAGTTTTCTGTTATTTATTATTCCTATATCTAGAATGTTGAATACTTACTGGTAAGTCTCAAAACAGGGATGAGACAACAAAATAGGAAAAATAATCTATTAATGACATGTTTTTCTAATTAACTTCTCAGTTATAACTTCTTCATACACTAAGATGCTGTTGCATGAATTTTAGTAATATACTGTAATTGGAACTCTCTATTTTTTTTTTTATAACAAATACATTTCTCCCATGTGAATCTGTGTCCACTGTGTTTCTATGGACACATCTTTACATGTCTACGTGGTTTTGTTTTGTAGTGTACATACAGTTAAAGCACTTGTAGTCTTGTGCATTCAAGTGTCAGACAAAAGTTTGATGATTCTTGTCATATATATTGTAGAAGTATCCCATCAGCACTTTTAAACTTGAGTCTTAGGATAGCAGTTGCAATCTCTGACTGTAAGTCTGATTCTTCTTTTTCTTCCCCCTGCCCTGCAATGGAGCATGTTGAAATTAAGGAAGTCTATACTTGTGTTTTATGTAGAGTGTAAAAGAAATGTTAAAAATCTGCAATAGTTTAACTACAGGTAATAGTGTTCTTCTTAGCTCCAAAACTTAGAATCATAGTAGAACTCTGACTTCAAACTTCTCAGTTACTTAGCTGAAGTCTTAGGCTGTCGTTACAAAACACTTGTCTGCAGCTCAGTGATTTTGCATGGAGCATTTTTGCTTTGAGACCTTGAAATTATTATCATAAAAGGATGTCTTTTGAATCTTCATGTTTTCAGCATATATATATATTGCTTGAACATTTTTAGCAGCGATGTATTTTGGTGTTTACTCTTGCTCACAGCCTTTATAAGTATTTGATGTTTTAAAACTTGGCCTCTTGGAACACGGGGGTCAGTGGCAAGTGATCAATATCATGGTTTAAGGCACAGTATGTCTCTCTTTTGATGAGCTCTTCGTAACTTTGCACCTTAATATAATTACAAAATAATTTTCACAGAAAACAGTGTAAATTTTTCTTAAGGATTAAATGTTGTAACTTTTTAGGAGTTATTTCTGAAGATAGTAGAGGCAGTCCTTTTCCTACATGTATTAAAATCTGTAAGTCATTTACTACAGAATGAGGTCATGCCTTAAGCCTTTATTTAGGTCTCCTCTGGAAACAATTGTAGAAGACATATTTAAAAAATATTATTTCCATATGTATTATGTGAAAATTAGGTCAAGTTTGGTTCTCAAGATTATCAAATAATAATTTTCTGGATTTAGAAGTTAGTGTGATTAGTGAGATGGATAACTTTTTTTTTAAAAAGATGTTATGTAAGTACAAGAAATATGCTAATGTGGTCTTCTGTGCATTTTAACTTGAGTAATGTGACTTCTTGTGACTGACTTCTAGCACAAATCTGAAATCTGTTAAAAACTTTTTAATCAGAAATGTTTGACAATACCAGATGGTTCAACCTGTCATTACATACAACTACATTTTAGTGGCTTTTAACATATGTGCTAGACAGTATGAGTACATACAGGGAATTGTAGCTGTTGTTGTCATACCCATTATTCCCACTGAATTTCAGTCATTATTTTCAATCAATATACTTCCTTCCTTTAACCCAACAAGCTTTTTCTGTCAGGTCTTGATCCAGGTGTAATCTAAGACAGCAGGTGAATAGTATCACTGAAACCTTTTTGTGGATATTGGGATGAAAAATAGGCTGCCTTCATCAGAACACAGTGATGGGAAAACTCAGAGTGGAAGGGAAGTGGAAAGCAAAATCTTGGTGTACAAATGCATCACGAAGTACTGTTGACTTACTAAAAGAGGAAGCTAGTGGAGTAGCTTTCTTTTCCAAAAAGTGTTCCCTCTGCTATTGTTGTACAATATCTTAAAACTGGAGAAACAGGGAAGAGCATTAATGGGTAACCCAGGTGTGGTGCTCTGAGACAGCTTTTGCTTCTTTGATAGTCCTATGTTAACACATTCAGCTGCAGTTTTTTATCAAGAGACTTTAAGGAAGCACTGTGCTTTTTTTAGTGGAAGAGGAATTATGGGAAGAAGGAACAAGCAAAAGCAAAGATCAGTAACATGTGAAAGAAGTAGTAGGGGTTGGTTTATAAGTTGTATTCATTGATCCATTTAATAAACTGAACTCTTACTCTGAACTTATTCCAATTTTTCATTTGTTTATGCTTTCTTCTTCTTCTACCTGTATACAGAGTAGTCTGTTTCCTGTCAGCCTTTTCCCTGAAGTAATCCAGTAGATGTAACCTCAACCGATCATGTGGCAAAGAGATCAAGACTCCCGCCATCATATTAAACACTGGTTTGATCAAATACTGCACTGCATGAAGTGTCCAAAAAAAAAATAAAATCCAGGGAAAGCTTTAGCTGACTTCTTTTGTATTATGCTATACACTTAATAGATAACTGACTTAATAGAAATAACCATGAATCTACTACTACTATCTAACATTACCTTCAGTAAAGGTGACTAATTCATATTCATCAGTTACTTAGAGTTCAAAACAAACTCTGTGTGGGGTACTTCATAGCTCTTGTTGCTGATATTGTTCCTTAATATCTGCCTTCCTGAGAGACCTCTGCCTGTCCCATTGGCAAAGCTCTCTAAAAAGGATACTTTTTCACTTAGGATGAGTCCATGCTAAAGTCTTGTCTCTGGTGTCCACTAGAAATGAGTAGAGAAGAATTTTATTTTATATATTATGTAAGAAGTGAAACTGTGCTGCTAGGTTCTTGGTGGTGTTATCCCCATCCATTTTCCTCAAGTATCTCTTTTATCTTCTTGTACTTAAGTGAATGGGTATAAACCAAGAAAGAGGGTGTTTGGTGTTTTGGGTTGGGTTTTGGGGTTTTTTTGTGGGTTTTTTTTGGTTGGTTGGTTTTTACCCTCTCTACTGAGCCTTGGGGGTATAGAGGTATATTTATCATGGTGCTTTTTTTTTTTCCCCCCCACTTAGTGTGTATAAGTTCAGGTGCTAATGGCTTTCTTTATCTGATAGCACAAATAATTAATACTGTTTAGAAACCTATGTGTTGATAAACAAATGCTTTCTCCAAAGCATATTCTGTACTTGCATCTAACCATGGCAAGATTTGACAGCAAGCTGACTGTTTCTGTTGTGCAGTGCCTTGGAAACAACTTCCATTTGGTACTTCATGGTCTAATTTTGTTTCCTTTTTAAGTTCAAGTTGTGTATATAGTAATGTGTATAGAAATTAATGACATAACGAGATTAAGACACAAACGAGTTCAAATGCCGTATGTCTCAAACAACTTTTATTATCAAAAGTAAAAGTTAGTAGCGATACTGTATGTCCTGAACAAATTCTATTATCAAAAGTAAAAGTTAGTAGCTATAGGATAGATTAGAATAAAGATAGAAATCAAGCAAGCATTCAGGATAGAGTTGCAAGAATAGTCACCACCATGGATCCGTGACGTCTCAGAGTCCAAGTCTTTTAGTGCTTCAGTAGTGAGTGGTTGCTCCGAGGTCCGTGGTGGGTGATCTCTCTGGGGTCGGCGGTGGTCAATCGACATGGGGGTCGTCTTGTCAGTCCCCTTTATTGCTGTTCGAGGGCTGCAGGGATGGATCCTCAAGCACTGCTAATAGGATTGATCTTATGCTTGAAGAAGTTTAAGATGAGTGAAAAGGAAAAACTGCTTGAATTCTCCTACAGCCTCCAAATCCTGGTTCAGAAATGAGTTTTCAAGTAACACAACTATTTCCTATTTCTATAAAATAACTGCTAGTAGTTTCTTATGGCTGCATAAAAGATTGCTTTTCTAAAAGAAATGTTGTTGACATTCCCTGTAAAGGATAAATGTTATTCCATTGCATACACACTGTATATTTTAAAAAACCAAAAAAAAACCACCAAAACCCTGAACAGATCAGAGCACAAATTACGAACCACACTTGGTCATAGAACAACTTGAAGAAAGATTCTAAGTGCTGCACAGTATGCATTATTTTCTATAACCTTTCTTGCAGACTCTTTAACTTTTTCAATTCAGGAAAAAAATCTGCACTCTAAAAAAAAAAAAGAGCTGGGGGTGATTCATCAATCCCAGGAATTCCAATTATCCAGTTATTCTGCTATTGTTTTCCTAAAATGGATTGTAAAACCTTGATGGGCTTGTTTCCACTGCTGTTGCTATATGAAGTGGCAGGTGGCATTTTGAAGTTGACCATTGGAGGAAAAAGACATGAAAAACAAGTACTCATGTAAAATGTCATTAACCATATCAGGGATCTAGTATAGAGTTAAGTTTAATGTGCACACTGAACTTGTGTGCACATGAAGTGTGCTGATAAACTCAAATATTTTTCTACAGAACTTGGCATGCACATGTAAATGATCCGTTAGTCTTTAGAGAGTCACTTTACCATATCTGGGGAGGAAGGACAACTGAAACTAATATTCCAACCAAGGTTTTTACAGCTTTAATAATGCTAGATACAAAGGAAATTGTTGTGCTTTAACAATTCGGTGCAGAGAGGAGGGCGTTAGAGGGGAAACAATGGAAATTACTACTTGCGTAAGAAATGTTAGTGCATAAAGGAGAAATGACATGATTTGTGCTTTCCCATGTGAGTTTCATCATGAAATTTTTGCGCCTTCTATTTCTATCTAACTAAAGGACTAGTTGGTCTCTTGTTGGGGGACAGGGAGAAGAAAAAGAAATTATAGAGATCAGAATACCTTAATTTGCTTATTTAATGCTTCATCTATTGGTCTGTGAAGCTAATTCTCAAAGTTAATGACATTCCTTGAACAATACAATGTTCCTTGGTCTGTTGTGTTCTTTAAGTAGTTAACTCTTTTGATGGGGAGCTAGAAAACTGGGATGCATCATTTATTGACTGTATGTGTATAAATGCACTTTTTATTTCTGTATGTGATAATGACTTATTGACATAGACTGCTGATTCAGCTTTTGATTCTGGATTTGAACCTAGAACAATCAAAACAATATCTATGTAAGGTATTACAGCTGCTAAGTGTCTTTATCATCATGCAATATTGGAAATATAGGATTTATGCTGCATGGATCAGCTCTCTCTGCTCATCAGACAGAATTGGTACAAAAAAATCATAATTACTGAGTGTGGCCACAGCTGAATGTTTCAGAGGCATTAAAGAAATCTCATCTTGGGCACTTGTAAAGAAATCAGTTAAGGAAATCAGTTGCTATTTAAACCTGAAATTTGTTAAGGAAATATAAGAATTGGTCTGTACTAGAATAATTCTTAATTATTTAAAGTGTTGATTCTTCCTTCCCCCCTGCTTCCCCCTGTCATTTGATCTTACTTATTGCTATTATTCAGGTTTGAGTCATACTTCAAGTCCACATAAATCTAAATACTCATCCACAAGATGTTTGAAAACAGGAAATTTCTTGTCTTAGGACCTGCAAGCTGGTCTTAAAGTAGGTGGAAGCTCATCTATTTGATTGTTTCCATTAGCTTTTCAATTGTTTGGAAAATACAGAAAATCAGTTTGATTTAAAACCATCTACAAGTTAATTCCAAAACAAAGCATGAGTTCATAGATATTTGCAAATGATTTTTCCCAGATTCACTGGGTCATGTTCTGGACTTGCATTTCATAATTGTTATCTTTGGTTTTGCGTATTAAATTTTTGTAGAAAATACAGATACAATAGTTCTGGAAAGCAGTACTCTGTAGTAACTCACTTGTCAAACTGAATTTCAGTTGGAACTTTAGACATGGTTTGAAAATGTTTACTAGATCAAGCCATTAGTTGCAAATGAAGTTCTGCCTTCATGAACTGGTATTTGAGTTAGACGCTCAACACTTCAACATTAACAAAAATAACTTCTGGAGTGTCTAGAAATTCAATTTCTGTGTATTTGTAGAATCATGAAGGTCACAAACAGTGATTATGTCTCCTGGTCAGCTAACAGCTGAAGAAGGTTTTTCAAGATTGGAGTATTGGATGTAGGTGCTCAAGTTCTTCATTGGATCTGGACTGTAACCTACAACATTTCTATATTAAAATGGGCATTTCAGTTTCAGTATGCACTACTGTCTTTTGTGTTCTTAATCATGTTTTTTCTATAAATTGCTTCCATTCCCTACTCTACACTTCAGTGCTTGGATGCTAGTGAAACAGCTGCTAGTTGTGTCTTACACTTTAAAATGTGGTATGATCATAATGCTGTATGACAAGCTGCATAATACTGGATCAGCAGAGAGAAGAGGAGGCCTGGAAGTTGCAGGCTTCTTGAATGAAACAGTGCACACAATGTGTAAAGATGCACCACATAAACAGTCCTCAAAATAAGAATATTTTTCCAATATGTTTCTCGAAAGGTTGTCTCTTTTTGATAGTATATTGGATATAAAAGTTATATCGTTGTTTGGTTTTCACATCATGCATTGTCTGTCAAGAAATTGGATGTGTCACTATGCATGTGTTGCGATGCATTAACAAGCATGTTTAATAGGATTTGCTCTTGTACTGGAGGATGAGAGTCTCTTGAATTTCGGCAGTCATGTGCAATACTAGAAATGTTTCTGTTAAATTTATTGTGATTGAAGAGAGAGACTCTGGTGCCCATTAACGTAATGCAGTGTCCTTTGTAGAGACTAGTAACTTTCATTCTTGCTTTTGCAATAACTTGAGCAAATACTGCTCTCTCTCTCAACTTCAAGCATGGGATATTTCTTGCTTTGCTCTACTTATTTTCTTTACTTAATCTATTTGGAATCTATTTATAACCTTTAAGTGAAAATTCGGATGTTTTCACTACTTGGAGCTGTCCTGTAGTTGGAATCATGATTGTGGAATTGTAATTTATGGTTATTTCATGTGTCTAATAGCAGAGGGACTGCTCCAGTTCTCTGTAAGAGTTGAAGCAGAATCACTCAACTAAAAAGCTTGTGCTTTTGAGACTCTTAATGCCTTTCAGTGTACCTTTGAAAATATTGAGGAAAATTTTGTGGATTGAAAAATGCTGCTTTTTTTTCCCTTCCCCTAAGCTATTGAAAGGAAACAAAGGATGACTTCTCGAATTAGACTTCCTTTCTTACGGAAACATTATCAGCCAACTAAGCAGCTGTGCCAGTCCATGTTGTACTGGATAGGACAGGAGGTGGCTTTTATACCGTTCAGTGTGTTTCTTGTGGCAGGAAAGGGGGAAGGGATCATACCTCGGTTAACTGTAATCCCGTGTTAGCTTCACCTGCAACAACTTTTACAAAGATCCAGTTGTTCTGGAAGAAAAAGTAATAGTTTTGCTTAGGAGCCAGTACCTGATTTGTATTTTTAATTGCATTCTAACTTCATTACTCCTGAACTTGGCACTCTTTCCGTAGTCATCTGAAAGGCTTTTTGTACCAAATAGAACTTGTCTGCCTCTTATTAAAGATAAACCAGACCCTAATTCAGCTGACTTTTGTATGTCTTATGTCATCAAAATACAAAACTGCCTTTCTGTCACGTAGTGGGATTCCTTCCAAAGATGACAACTTAGGTGGCCTGAGCATCTAAATTAGGTGTCTTCCATAAGTTCTTGGCAACTTATATCCTAAAACTATAATGCAAGGAGTAAACATACAGAATGTACACCTCCTATCAGAGCTGTAAAATGCTATTCTAAATTTTAAAATGTTGTAAAACTATAAAAGTTTATAATTCTAGAGTTGTTTTCTGTCATATTATACTAATGTTTATTGAAACTACGCTATTTTAACACTACTTCAGGCAGCTTTCCGTTTTTTCTTTGGGGTTCTTTGGTGATGGAAATTCTTATTATAATCTTTGAAACATGCCTGTTAGATGTAATTGAATAGCAATCTTGTCTCTTTAAAAATACATTCTAACAAGTAGGTAGGCTACTGAAAGTGAGACTAATGTCATTGCATATTGTGGTTTTTTTTTTTTGTTCCCAGGCAAACCAATACAACAGCATAAAACCAAGCTTTTTTCTCATCAGTCAAAAATGCAAGTAACTTATGAATTGCACTGAGGCACTCGAGTTACATAGTCTGGTTCCTTTGATTTGTACGTTTTTCTCAATTTTCAGGGCTGTTTCTGAAATGGAGTATTAAATTCTGAGAACAATCTTATTTTATAAATATGCCTCATATAATCTTCTTGGGAGATACTTGGGGATGCTTATCTTCAGTGCACCACATCTGTGGCTTTTCATCACAAAACCTGGTCAGCTACACAGCTGCTACATGTGGAATCAACAGCAAGTTCTAAATAAACTGAGTAGTTATGCCCCTGGCCAGTACTTCTCTGGGCTAACCTCCCTCCCTTGAGAGAAGGAGCAGGGGAAGTAAATTACTTTTTACTAATGTAATATCAATCAAAAAGTGTGCATATTACATACAGGGATTGTAGAATTCAACATCACAACTTTTGTATCGCTGTGGTATGAGGACGTTGTGTTAGCTACTAAGTGAAACAGAGTAATGCCATCTCGTCAAACTGCAAACATGTTCTTTCATACCCAGCATCCAGTCTTCCTACACAAGTTTATAGAGAGGTATTGTACTTACTATCCTGTTTCTAGGTTATGAGATCTTGTCAGCCGATAACTTTAAATCTGGTGTGGCAAAAGGTGTAAACTAGATAATTGATTTAGAATGAAAATAAGACATTTCATAAGTTGTACCCTGTATTTGTTGGCACTCTCCTTTTTCTCTGCTGCTACTTTTTAATATTTTTTTAAGACAGATCAGTTTATTAGAAAAAACAACATAGTTAATAACAATTACTGAAAGGACTATGCACTTCTGCCTTGAACATTGTGTGGAGATATTTAGCTTGATTACAAACTAACAATGACAATAACAAGATTATCATTCAGTACAATTAGATACGTTTTGTTTTGCTTTCTTGTCTGGGTAGCAAATAGGTGGATGCTCTTAAGTGTGTGCTGCTGTTCTGCACATGTTGGGTCTGAGCCCATACTCCTCTCTAGAATCTCTTTAATTAAGAACTTTTATGGCAAGGTGAATATTAACTAGCAACAAGAAATAAGGTTCTGATTCAAATTAACAGATCAGTAATATAACCCACAAATGCACAAAAGAATAAAAGGGCATTTTATTTTATTCATCTTTAATTAGGGAATGCTCCTGGGGTCAAGCTTCTTGTGTGGGCTTCTTTCTCTGACTAATAGAAATGTGTCTTCCACCAATTTGGGAAAAAGACTGTTAAAGGGCTGGGGTGGAGGTCAGTCACAAGAGAGCTTTTGCCACTTGTAGGACTGCACTGTTCCATGACGGTGCTCAGGCTCTCCTGACCGGCTTTCCACCTGCCCTCCCCTCCCACACACGCTCCCAGCTGCGGGGCAGCTACCAGCTGCTGGGAGTTGCTGCTGCTGGAAGACTGAACATCAAAACAGACTGGCAGGAGGTCTGATAGAAAGAGTTACTAGTGCATTTATTCCCGCTAAACTTTGCAACTACAATTACGTGAAAAAGTGAGTTCTCACATCTAACAAAGTAGTTTATTGCTCTTTTCTTTTGAGCAAGTTTTTAAAATCTGGGAGGAGCCAGTTTTATTTACAGAGAAGCTAAAAACATGCAAGTAAGTTGTTTGAATTGTTTAAGATTAAATGTTCTGGAACAAAAAATCGTATGATGGTCCAGATTATTTTATTCCTCCCCCAGTTTTGGAGAAACAGTACGTTGGCTAGTGGTTTTTCTGGGGCAAGGTGGGGAAGACTGCTAAAATAGGCTGTGGGGGAGTTAGTTGCATGGCTAGCTTTTGCTTTTTGGCTTAGAAGTCACATGCGTGTGAAATAGTTTTTCTGCATACTCTCCATTCTTTAGAGATTTGCCAGATTTTGGGGGTGGGAGGGGGAGAAGGTTGTAACTCTTCTCTTTTTTTTTTTTTTTAATATTGATTGTAATTTTCTCATTTGAAACAGTTTTAAGGATGTCTGGTTTTTGTTCCTGTTTTACCTCAGTATTAGCTTACTTATTATTAAAAAAAAAAATCAAATAAACAGGCATATGGTTTATTGTTTAAATCTTCCACCATTTGACTGTGTATCTAGTGTATTACTGTATAGCTGAGTTTCCTAAATCCCAGCTTTCAATGTCCCAGTGATAAAAATGTTCTTATTTGCCACCTTAATAATTCTCATAAGTTGGAACAAGTTTAGAGTTACCAGCTCCTGAGGAAGCTTTTACTGAAAAGAAAAACACTTAATCCATCTGAATTACATAGAGTTAGATACTAATGCAAGGTGGGGCGTTTCAGTGCGCAGTCTGCCGTATAGTTAAGTACAAGTTCTGGTACTGGTTTTCTGTGCTTGGGCATCTTGCCCTTTAGATCACAGTGTAACAGCATGAGTGAGCAGTGTTTTAATGTTGTTGTGATGCTGCCTGCTGCTGCCCAGGCCTGTTTAATACTTTTACCCAGGACTGAGCACTGGGTGTTCTTAGAGGAAGGAGAGGAAAAAAAAAAAAGCCTCCAAGTGCTACTACAAGGAAATTCTCAAAGGGTTGCTGTGCGTATTACTTTTGCACATGCCTGTTTAAATAAACATCCTTGGGGGGGGGGGGGGGAGGGGGGGGAAATTAAATAATGATTCCAAAAATACTTTATTGCTGTGACTAGCATTTAACCCATACAGCAAGCTTAGCTTATAGACAAAAGGATTCATTTTCTTCTTGTAGCTTAAAAAACTGAAAATGCTGCAAGACTAACAGTTTCTGAATGCTTTAAAACCCTTTTAAAAAGAATAATTTTTAAAAAACCTTACTGACCACTTTTTTAACTGATTCTGGACTCTAAGACATAACTGACAGGGTTTATATACAGTTGTCAACATAAGTAAGACAAACTATTATTTTAATATTAAGTGCAAGTTTGTTACCATTAGAACTTGTTTATGAACAATTATAGTGTAACAGAATATTGCAAGCAGTTCTTGGTGTTGTTTTTGTATTCTTCAGTATTGTATAAGAAAAATAAAGTTGTTCTGTATCTTTAAATATTTTAGCCTTTTTAACAAACTAGTGCTCTGCAACCACACTTGAATACAGGAAACCTTTCTTCTTCTGTACCGTCATCATTTGCGATACATCCCCCTACTGTACACTCGTTCATTTGTTCCCTGCCATGTCAGTCAAATGTGTGCATCTAGCAAACTATGCTGTCACCGTCGTGGGGCTCTGCCTGTGCCTGGAACTGACAGCAGGTATAGAGAATGCTTTCAAACAGCCTTGAATGATTTATTTTTTTTTTTTTAGATTTCTTTTTTAGTCTCCTCTTATTCTTAGAAGGGATATGTCTCATCTCTGGCATGGGAAGAAGGGAAGAAAGCACCAGCCAGTTAATCGTAAATACACTCTGGTAATTTTCAGTGTAGTATGTTCATTGCTGTTATTGCATTCTTGTAATGTGGTGCAGAGACATTTTCTGGAAGTTTAAATTTTGAATGTGTAGACAGGATGCTAAGTCACAAATTTTCATTACTTTTAGGTGCACAACCTAATTACTGGTATTCCATTGGTATTAGATAAGAGAAACTACTTTGAGCATTAAGGGGTTCAACAGTTTTAGGGTGGGTTTCGTTTTTTCTTTGGAGTAATGATTTTTCATGTGCTTTATAGCGAAGTACCATGAACAATAGTTTGCATTGGCATTTAATTAGAAAAGTGTAAATCTCCTGAGTTATCATTTGATTATACCTTCTCAGAAGTCGTTCAACCATATGAAGGTCTGATAATACTTCTAAATTGATGGAGATGAGTATGCTGTAGTCCCACTCTCACATTTCTAATGAAGGGGGGGGACCAATACCACTGTTTTTACAGTTGATTAGATTTATGAAAGTAACTGTGGTGTTTTTTGTGGTGTTTTCCCCAAAAAGACTTAAATTTGTAGTATGTAAAGGAAATGGTTCTCAGTGAGCCTTGCAAAACAGTAACATCTTGGGGATAGAGAGGAAGTGATCTTGACAATATACTTGTTGTGCTTTTACCAGCTGGTAGATCTGGAAGATATTTTTCATTCAGCCTCTGCCTGCGACAGGCTTTTTATTGTCTTTTTAAGAGTTACACATCTCTTGGGTGCATGCTCCTTTTGGAGGTGCTGTTGAGTTTGGTTTTTATTTTGATCTTTATTTGTAGCCAAGTTACTTGCAGAATACGAAATGTCATGTGGCAGCAACTGGTTCTGTAAACATGTGTTCCTAACTAACAAAATATTTTTTAAATAATAGGCTCTTAATTTTTCTCTGTGGCAATGAAATGTAGAATGGAGATGTAGTTCCTAAATTAACTCAAATGTAATTTGAGTGTACCCTGTAGCAGCGTAAAAGGTATCTGAAGTTTACCAAAAATCTGTTCTTTAATATATATCTACATATATAGATATATCTTGCCCAGGTAATTAAAAAGTAGTAGTATCCCTTCTTATAATTATTTCCCTTAGGACCTACATTTCCTTTTAACCTGAGTCCAACTATGCTAATAAAAGCAGTAGTTATCAGCTCTTAAGGAGAGGTTGAACTGAAGAAGACTGTATGAGAATCTTCTTTGGTGTGAGAGAGGTAGAAAACAGGTTATTTTAATGTGTAAAACAAGTCAAGTTAGAAAAAAGAGTATAGAAGTATCTACAGATAGGAATATTTTTAAAATGTTGCTATGTCAACAAGACATGCTCTGTTCTTGAAGTTATGATCATTCACTGAAGGAAAAAACCTAAATCTAATGTGCAAGTGTAACCTTCTTACAGAAAAGAGGGAAGGAGTATTGGTACCATTACTTCTGTGTTAGGCAAGACAAAGTGGGAAGCATGATAAAGAGACTGGCGGCATATGTGAAGTACAGGTTTTTGACTAAATGTTTCATTAGTGGTTGTTCTGACGTTTTGGATGAAAACCCATCTGACATGAAATAACATAATTGCTGGACAAAATGGAGTGATGCTTGAAGCAACTAAATCGCCCTGGATTATTTACTTGGAAGGCCTTTGTTATTTTCATGGCGATAGAGTAAATTTGGGCTGAGCATTGTAGGAGTTCGATACTTTCCCAGAATAAAAAAGACAAAATCTTAGTAACTAACAAAGGTAGCATGCTCCGCCTTCAAAAAGCCAGTAATGTTGGTTTCCCACTTTTTTAGTAAATCTGTTCAGTATTTACTGTGTCCCTGTATTGTACTGCAACAGAAGAGATGCCAGTCAGTTTCTAGAATGTCAAAAATGCTGGCAACTATTCTTCTGTCAAAGCACTTTAGACGAAAAACATCAGACAATGCAAGAGAACAAAAGGTGGATTGCCTTCTTTGGGAATGCTTTTCCTGCCCCAAGTGCTTTGCAGAGCTTCGATAGGCAGTGTAGGGGGGACAAAAATAACAAAAACTCATCTTTGGCTTTTATATTCTTAAGATATTATGCAAAGGGAATTAAAGTGGTGTTGGTTTTAATAGCTTGAATGGTTTGAGACTTCCACAACTTCTTGATTTATCGGTTAACTGGTAAGCTAATGGCTGTAGTTCTTTGGCTATTATGGAGATGCAATAATAGGGGCTTACATGTGAAAGATGAGAATTTAGTATTTCATCCCTGTGGATATAAGAACTGCAAGGTTGCATCAATCCAATAATACCACTACGAAGATCTTGTTAAAGTCAGCTTTCCTTACTAAGTTCTGTTTTAGAGTAATAAAGAGTGAACCGATGATCTGAGTCTCTTTAAAAATAAATATAAAAAAGCAGAGTGCAACCCAGTACTTTCTTACACTCAGCACTAAGCCTAGAACCTTTCCTTGATGACGGATATTTGCTATACCCACTGTCCCAAATAATTAGAGGGTTTATGCATCATGNTGCTGGAAATACCACACGACGGAGAGGAAACAGTCGAGGAGGTTCCTAGAGTGCGTGGAAGATAACTTTCTGACACAGCTGGTAAGCGAGCCTACCAGGGGAGTTGCCTCGCTTGACCTGCTGTTCACAAACAGAGAAGGACTGGTGGGAGATGTGGTGGTTGGAGGCTGGCTTGGGCTTAGCGACCATGAAATGATTCAATTCTTGATTCTTGGTGAAGGAAGGAGAGGGGCCAGCAAAACTGCTACCATGGACTTCCGGAGAGCGGACTTTGGCCTGCCTAGGACACTGGTTGAAAGGGTTCCTTGGTATAAGTGGTTCTCTTCAACGTAAGTTATATGTTGGAAGTATTTAAAAGACGTGTAGATGAGGCGTTCAGGGACATGGTTTAGTGGGCATGGTGGTGTTGGGTTGATGGTTGGATTTCATGATCTTAGAGGTCTTTTCCAACCTTAGTGATTCTATGATTCTGTGATACCGTGATTAGATCTTCCATTTAATTATTAGGTGTTAGATTGTTTATATTTTTAATGATTGTGAAATATTAGGCCTCACTACAAATGCAGTCAAAATACAGTAGCAGATGAATACTTGAAAAGGTTAGTTATAAGTTGAAAGAAAACAAATGAGTAGCAGAGGCTTATATTTTCTCTGTATGTTTTTAATGGTCTGTGCAATCTGAAGTTGATCCTTAGTTGATCCTTCTCATGAAAAAGAGACAAATATTTCCATACTGGGCTGTGATTGTTACCTACTTACAAGCATATGCAGTACTTTCGTGTCATGCCGGAGGGGATCTCTGCGTGGCAGTGTCAGAACTGAGACGTACCCGTGCTCAGGCTGCCTTCTCCTGGGGTGGCAGCCTGAGGTCAGGCACCAGGTGCTCTGGTTTCTCTGCTTGCTAGTGCTGAAACTTCCTTACATTATTTTGCAAGATAAATCAACTGGGCCTAGACAGCTGGGTTTTATTGGTAATGCTACTACAGATCTTTTATCTTTTGACAAAACGAATCAAATTGCCTGACCTGTCTCTTTAAGAAAATAATTTTCATAAATCTAATTCTTAGTTCTTTGCACAAACATTCTAAACTTTGTTTAATGTTTGCCGATGTTAAATTTAGTTCTCTTGCTGGCATTATTATATCTCTCAAATTAGTGATTTCTTATATCTTAAAAAAATAGCTTGTTATAAAGGTTTCCAGACTGGTGTAACAGTTTCTGTGTGCTGCAGGCTTTGATTGCTTTCTTCTCAAGTTCATTTATTAGTTCTGGTTATTGCAGATATTTTAACTTATCTTCAGTATATGTGAATTATGGCTTGGAACAATTGCTGTGGGCTTAGAGCACTTTGAGGCAGATATGTAACAGTCCCTCCTGCAAAGTTGTGGGGACAATAATGATCACAAGGGGAATGTTGCTGTCATGTAACTTAGTCAACTCTTCTGTCCTTGCTCTGAAAAACACCTTGGTGTGCAGAACAGTTCTGAGATGGCCAGTTTTAAAGGTATTGAATAAGAGAAAAAACTGCAGTGCCAGTCAATTCAGGGGGACTGCTGTGATTCTCCGGTCCCTCTCTTCTGCTTAAAATGGCTAGCTCTTCTACCTTGCCTTCCTTGTCACCAGTAGAGTGACAGGGAACTGAATTGGCTGAAAACAGAAAATGCTTCGCTTTGCAGCCACACCAGCAGGAATTGCATTCCTGGCTGTAAGGAGGGTCCAGAACCCTGAGAGCCCGCATGCATGGTGGTCCTGCAAAGCTGCATTAGCGTCATATCCCTGTGTTTCATTGTAGCATACTTCGCTTCAGTGCTAATTCCTGCTCTTATGTGTGTCTCCTAAGACTTTCTGCAATTTTGTTAATGCTGTCAGAATGACCAATGCTGCCCAATTGCTTTCTCATCTGTTTGTATTTCACTTTTTTCTTAAGACTGGCTTGAACCCCGAGGGTCTGTCTTTTATTTTCTTTGGGGTTTTTTTTTGGGGGGGGGGAGGAAGGTTGGGGGGTTGGGTGTTTTGGGTGGTCTTGTTTTAGGCAATGCCCGTCTAAAAGAATGGTGTCTAGGTTTTGAATTCTTAGATGCTGTTGGAATTCAAATAAATATTAGTTCCCTCAATTGATCTGTTTTCCTAAATTCTTCATGTAGTGGAGGCCTGGACTTGCATCTGCAATCACTTCCATCTATAATTTGTATTTTTGAGTCCTAGCTAAAAATATATCTAGGAACACTTCTGATGGTATGAGCACGTAAATAGTGTATGATAGATGCAGCTGAACTCTTCATATCACCTATTTTGAACTAAGGCATATATTTACAAGGAGATACATGGAAACGTTATGCATGGATTTTTTTTTTCTTTTCATTAAAAATTAATCAAATTAAATTAGTCTTAGTTTTTTTCAAAATGATACCTTGTAACTGTTTATCTGATGTGGTAAACCCCATGTATTCATGCATTATTGTAATGTAATCAATATGTCCCAAATAATTGTATTTTTGATGGAGAAGACTGCTTCTCCAGTATTGCTTTCTCTCAAGCAGTGTCTAACATTTTGGGAGAAAACTAAATTTGTCTGAAAAATGAAGTTAGTGTTTTCTCTTAAAATATTCATAACAGCATTCAGTTCACAAATGCACCATTTGTTTTCATTGGAAGATATTTACAGCCTTTAGAGAGGGTTTGATCCTTTCTTTCCCCTCCCCATTTACTGATGAATTGGAGGTGGACTGATATTTTGGAGTAACTTTGTAAATGGCCTAATAAAATTACATGGGCACTTATTTTTTCAATTAAATATCACCTGATTTTACACAGATGTATTAAGATTGAAAGTAAAATTGTTGAGCTTTCATTCTTTCTTAATATTTGTTTTTTTTATTTCATATTCACAGTTAATCATGAGGCTATAGATAACTTATGTTGAAGAGAACCGCTTATACCATTATGTTTTCTCCATTCTTATCTTTCAGAAGCACTGTTCAGCTCTGATAAGACCCTTCCTTTCTCTAAGGAGACAGTTTCAGACTTGTTAACACTGAAAGTTTAGCTGTACTTGTTTTGTACTTGTACTTAGCAGTTACACTACCCTGTTAGAAAACATGCATTAGGTTGGGTGTGTGTTCGTCAGTCATGGCTTTGTTAAACTGGCAGAGGAATGCCTCATTGATGTAAGCAGTTTTAATGTTTACAGCTGCGTATAGATGATCATGACCAGTGGCTGAAAGGACTGATGTGTCACCATGTGCATGGCAAACTGTCCTTCATGGACATTCAAACAATTGTAACTGCGTTTTCATGTGTATTGTTGAAGGACAAATAAGTTCCATAATAAGAATTTGGATTTCTGTTTTGCTCTGTGTATGCCCGCATAGCTTGCAAGAGTTAGGTACTCTGACATACTTTCAGAAAAACAAGGTTTGGAAACACAAGTTTCTCCAAAAGGAGAATCCTAAGCCTCTTGGTTAGTTGACTAATTAGTATGCAAACCCTCAATTTGACTTACTGCATTAAATATTAAAACTGTTGTGTGTTCTGCTAAGTTAACTCACATATACATAGTGTGGAGAGTTGAGCTGACAGGCATTCACGTTACAAGAGTCATACGACTCATCCCATGTTTTCTCATCAATGTTGCTATTATGAATACAGCAGGTCATGTTAGATCTCTAAGGCTATCTCCCATGTAATTTTAAACTTGATTAGCCCTTGGAATTGTCCTGTGGTAGACTGGTCCAAGTCTGTAAGCAGAATCATTTTTGCCCTGAAGCACACTAATCTCCCAGCTATACGTGTTACTTGTTTTGGACTATTCCAACCAGTGTCCAGGTTAACCATAATAGTTTAGTTATTCTTCTCTCCTCCTGCATTCTTTTTGAAGCAGAAAATAACTGGAGAGAACAGAGGGTCCTTCAGGAACACTTCCTGATCTTCAAAAAGTAGCTTTGGGTATCAAGGAAACTGGATGTTGATCTGGCATAGTGAAGAGAGAGAGCACAGCAAGTAAAGCACACAACAAATTCATATAGGTAGGCCTGCACTTTAATCCTGGGCAGAATACTTAGATCACTACAATTTGGGGCAATCTGCCAATTTCTGTCTAAGGGCATGGACTGCATTGGAATTTGGAAAGCCTTGTCCTATACCTTAAGGACTTAAATGTAAGAACTTGTCTAGGTTTACTCAGACCTTGCTCAGTCAAACTTTGAAAGTCTCCAAGGATGGAGATTCTGCAGCCTCCCTGGGAAACCAGTTCCAGTCCTTAACCATCAATAACATCAACCCTTTAAGCCCAGTGGTCCAGCCACTTTTTCAGCCTTGTTCTTCATGCATTTGATACATAACTGATTTGATTGGAAGGCTACTGTAGGATAGCATTAAAAGCCTTGGTGAAATACAGATAAATGGCATCCACTGCTACCTGCCTAAAAAATGAAAGAATTTTTATTATACAAAGAACATTCTGTACTGAAAACCACAGTCCGGTATGTGATGCATACAAAACTGCATTTGTCTTTCACGAATGAAAGACCTTGCTTTCCAGGTATTTCTAATACCGTGTGAAATACTAATGAAGTTCTGTGTTTAAGAATGAAAGTTCAAAGTGGAATGAGGTAGAAAGTAGCTCCTGGAATGATCAGCAGAACAGGCAGCTGATAGAGGGGTGGGGGGGAAGGGAAGAAAACTGGTTTATTTAGCTTGGTGAAATAGAATAGAGGATTAATATGACTACAAGGAAGGAAAATTAAGAAATCTTCACTGAAGAGGAAACAGCATAAGCAGGCTGTGAATGAAACCAGGTTATAAAACAGAATAAACTTCTAACTAATGAGACTACTAACATTTCAAAACAGCCCTCTCAAGCCTTGCAAATGCTAGCTGTTTTCAAGATATATTTCGATCGGTTCCTGAATGAAGTTGTAGAAGGTAGTTGCCAGTAGGCTTAGACATACATGACTTCAGGATTCTGTAGCTCATTTAATCATAAAGTACATAATCTTGTCCACTGCAAAGCAAAAATAAAGCATGCTGACTAAACTGTAAGCATTTTATAGAAGGTGAGGTACTGTAGCTGAACTGTTGAGGTATCTTAATGTACTCATTTAAAACCTAGATCAGTGGATAACCTTGAGACATTTTGTCTTGTGGTTTACTTACAGAATTTAGTATGAACTGTATACTTAAAATAAGCACTGGGTTTGAGAGGGTGAATTCCTTGCCCTTAATTTTCCTGTTGATAGTTTGACATTCTGTGACATGCTATTTATGATATTTATCATTGCATACCAATGGTCAGCCACTATGCAGGCTTTTGTTCACCAAATAGATGTAAAGATGTAATGTGATGGTGTGCAACAAGTTCAGGATGCCAAGGTGCTATTATTGTATGCATACTTGAATAAGTATTGATGTTTCTCTCAGGTGAGAAACTTATCAAAATACCTTGTGCGCACTGTTCCAAGGATGCTGGCACCCCCGTGGCATATGGAAAGGTGTGTCACATCTTGATCACTGAGCAAAAGGGTTGATAAGCAGTTCCCAGCTGCAGGATGTTGATAGAGTATGCGTTTGGCAAGTCAAAGGCCAGATGGCATTACCTATAAAACTGTCTACATTCCAGTATGTGAAACAGCAACTACGTAATGGTGTCAGGGATAATTCCCCCCCCC